>CAUYLG010015351.1:0-63740 GCA_963573385.1 Cacajao melanocephalus
TCTAAATAAATGGGGAACATAAATTATACCAATGTTAAATATTCTTGATTCTATATAGAAATTATCATTCTGCCTTCCTAGGAAGCAAAGTTTTGTGCATCTCTACAAATTTGAGGCTATATGGATTTTTAAAAATTCTACCGTCGCAGCCTAGGCACCAGAGTGAGACCCTATCTCTAACAAAATAAAAAAATTAGCCAGGTGTAGTGGTGATGCATGCCTGTAGTTCCAGCTACTCCAGAGCCTGAGGCAGGAGAATCACTTGAGCCCAGAAGTTTAAGGCTGCAGTAAACCTACCATGCTACTGCAGTATAGCCTGGGAAAGACAGCAAGACCCTGTCTCAAAAAAAAATTAAATAATAAAATAAAATAAAAAGCTGAGCATGGTGCCTCATGCCTATAATCCCAGTACTTTGGGAGGCTGAGGCAGGAGGATCTCTTGAGGTCAGGAATTCAAGATCAGCCTGGCCAACATGGAGAAACACTGTCTCTACTAAAAGTACAAAAATTAGCCAGGCATGGTGGTGTGCACCTGTAATCTCACCTTCTTGGGAGGCTGAGGCAAGAGAGAATCGCTTAAACTGGGAGGCGGAAGTTGCAGTGAGCCATGATTGCACCACTGCAATTGCACCACTGCACTCTAGCCTGGGCAACAGAATAAGACTGTCTGAAAAATAAAATAAATAAAATAAAATAATAAAATAAAATAAAACTATCTAGTCTTTTGCATGTATGGAAATTTAGATCCCCTTTTAATTGATTAAAGTAGAAAAACGTATAAATAGGTGATATTCCTTTCATTTTTCCCTCTCAATGTTTTCACGCAAAATACAATTTTTCCTATAATAAAATCAACTTTGGGGTTCAAATTCAACCTTTGTGTTTCTGTTTCAACATCCAAGCAAATGGTAGTAAGGAAGTGTTAATGATAAGAGCTATCAAGTCTCTCCGCACAACAAAGAATTAGACCCAATTTTTATCAATATTTCCCCTACAGACATACATTTTTTTCTCAAAAATCCTTGTCATTCAACTGTGACCTAGGGGAATGAATATTTCACAAGAGAATTGATCCCATCCTGCAGGCCAGTTAGTTTTACTCTCAGATGTCTACAAAGAATCATGTAAGGACAGCCTCCTCAAACCATTATTATTATTTGGTCTTTGCTCTTTCTCTTTTTGTGAGGATAGACAGCCTTTGTCCTTTGCTCATCATTTTCCCACAGGGACCCAAACGCTTAAAGGCAAAGCAGGCACAGGAAAGAAAAGCAGAAGTGGTCCCATTTGGTCCCCAAACTAGAAAAACAGTCTTTAAATGGTTTATTTCCACATTTATTAAAATTAGATCCTTTCCTTGACTTCCTATCTTTCTTTTTAATGTTTCGCTTAAAGGAGGACAATCACAGTAGAAATATATCCTGCCTTCTTCTTGCAGTCTTATCCAGTTCCCCAGGTAGTTCGGTCTTTGGTCTTCCTTACTCCGAGAGCAGTATGTTTGTTATTGCATTCTTTCCACTAGACTAGAAACTATTAAAACAGAAGACAGGGTGTTTTTTTTTTTGTTTTTTTTTTGTTTTTTGATGTAGAGTCTCTGTCGCCCAGGGTGGAGTGCAGTGGTGTGATCTCAGCTAACTGCAACCTCACCCTCCCAAGTTTAAGCAATTCTCCTGCCTCAGACTCCCAAGTAGCTGAGTAGCTGGGACTACAGGTTTGCACCACCATGCCTGCCTAATTTTTGTATTTTTAGTGGAGATGGAGTTTCCCTATGTTGGCCAAACTGGTCTCAAACTCCTGACCTCAAGTGATCCTACTACCTTGGCCTCCCAAAGTGTGGGGGTTACAGGCAGAATGACTTAATTTACAGATGTTGAATGGGTGAATAAATAATAAGAGTATCTAGTAAAGAATCTGAAGAGAAGTTTATCAACTCAATCCCTTTATTTAATAAAACTATTACAATAATCTAATTAAACATGCACATAGATAATAGGTACTATAAAAGTACCAAAGTATTGAGTGAGAAAATAGTTGGACTCAACATATTTCATAAGAAACTTCAAATAAGAGAAATCCAAAAAGCTATTTTTAAGGCTTTTCATAACAGTACACAAGATCACATTTTATCTGTGGAATTAGGTGCTGCTATAACCAGGTCTCAAAAAGAAGGCAACAGCATTAAACTTTTATGACTGTCCAGGAAAACATAATACCGCCTCTTTCCAAAGAGCTAGTGAGAAACAGTATTAGGAAGTGAGGAGATGAAACAGTTTTATAATAGCACCTGGGAGTGACTTGAGAAACAGTTCAATCTTGTACTTTAGCCATGGGTAAAGATGGGACAAACAACATCCTAAAATGAACCTTACATTTATGATTGCTGACAGAGAATTAGACCAGAGGCATAAAAGAAAAGAACAAAGCAACTAATAGGTGGTTGAATTAGAAAGGTCTTAGTGTAGAAACCAATCCTAAATTATTAGAAAAAAGACATCACATATAGACATAGTATCTCTTAATGTTCCAGTTCAGGTAACTCAAGAAAACTTAAGCCTTCCAGGTTTAGTTATGAAAATAGAGCAATTACTCTGACCAGACAGAGCATAGTTGTGCTTCGGATACACAATATGTTTTTAAAAGTGTGTATGAAGCAAACATTTTAACATTAATTCCATTTTATCGTTTATTTTCATTGGGATAAGGATCCATGAAACATATTCGAGGCTTACTTAAAGAGAAAAATTAAACTTAAGAATTGTAATTGGTTATCTCGACAGTAAACTTTTTTCATACATCTGCCTAGAGCTCTTCTCAGTCTCCTTAGCCAGAAGCTAATCAAACTTCCAACTAATCCACATCATTGGATTGAGACTTCTGCTTCCAGCTATGACAAAATAGCTTGTAGCAGACGAACACTCCCACTGTGAACAACCATAAAACTCCATAAAATATAAAACACATGTGAATGGATCAGAAAGCAACCACAGCAGCCAGAATATAATGATCCAAGATTGCAAGAAGGAAAACACATTGACGTAAATCCTCTACTGTTTTATTCCCCTCAAAGCATTTGCCAGTTTGTAAGCTGTGCAGGATTGAAAGCACAAGCAGAAAGTAGGAGCTCAAAAGTTCTGACACGCTCATGAGGCTGGAGAGACGAAAATTGAAGTTCAGGATTAGCAAGCCAGTCAGGATATGAGGGGGCTGACATGGAAGAAAAAAGGAAACTTCAGACAAGTGAACCCATTTTTTTATGTCACTTTCTGTATTTGAAGTTTTCTAAGCAGTAGTAGGCAAGAGACCTAGAGGTCAAAAGAAAAAATAATAATAATAAAAGGCAACTAAGAAAGAATAAGATTAAGCAGAGCCTTCAATAGTCTCCAGGGGCTGAGAAGACAAAAACTGGAGTTTAGGGCCAGCTAAGGAAGAATAAACATCCCAAGCTTTTTGTTGAGAGCTCTGAAAATCTATAGCCTAGGAATAAGAGCACTCACAAAGACTGCAAATTAGCCTCAAATCATCTCAGTGCCTTATTGGGTCAAGCTGATCAATTCCTAATTTGTGCATTCTCAATAGGAGTGCTATTGCTTACAACGGAGTGAAGACTGGTCCTTGGAGAGTAAGAAAGAAAAAAACATCTTGAATGTTTACTTCGTAGCCCACCAAAGCTCAACTCTATGCAACAAGATCATATTCCTTAGTACTTATTTTATTTTATTGGACTTGCCTGAGTATCACATGGGCAACATTGACATTAAGTTCACAGAAGATACACAATATTCATGCAAGATCAGTCCTACAAATCTCAGCTAAATGGTTATCTGTGATGAGGGGACCTTCTTTTGATTGTATGTTAAATCTCAATGCCATATTACCAGAGGTGGCTTGCATGAGCCTAAAACATGACTACTTTGTGAATGTTATTTATGTTTGATCCACGGTGTTTTTACATGTGACTTGGACTTTGTAATAAAAATTGTTTATATTTTATAATTTTGTTCTATGAAAATTATTCAACCTATTATTAATTATGTCACATGCTTAAAAGAACAAGTGTCAATAATATTTGAAGGAGTATTTGGCACTACTTAAGTTAAAAATTATTTTTTCATATCATATAAAAGTTAAGAAAAAAATCACTAAAAATAATTTTAAGGAATTATTTTTTCAGTTCTTTTACCTTTGGCAGAAACATTAGTTTTAAAAGATTTTAATGTCTATTGCTATTATTATTATGCATTTATATAAATTACTAATTTTGCATATATAATGCATTAAAAGTTGCTTAGTAAACACAGTTGTAAAGTTAAATGTTAATAGCTTTTTAGTTGTTAATTTAACATTTAAAAATATTTTATTTTAGGTTCTGGGATACACATGCAGAACGTGCAGGTTTGTTAGGTAGGTAAACGTGTACCATGGTGGTTTGCTGCACCTATCAACCCATCACCTAGGTATTAGGCACTGCATGCATTAGCTATGTGTCCTGATTAACATTTGTCTTGTTTTGTTTCTTTTGTTTTGTTTGAGATGGGGTCTTGTTCTGTTGCCTAGGCTGGAGTTCAGTGGTGTGAACACAGCTCATTACTGCCTTGATCTCATGGGGCTCAAGTGATCCTCCTACGTCAGCCTCCCGAGTAGCTGGGACTACAGGTGCACACCACCAGGCCCAATTAATTTTAAAATATTTTTGTAGAGACAAAGTCTCTTTTTGTTACCCAGGCTGGTCTTGAACTTTTGGCTTCAAGCAATCCTCCCACCTCAACCTCCCAGAATGTTGAGATTACAGGCGAGAGCCACCATGCCTGGCCTAAATTAACTTTGCAAACTTAATTTTTTTTTATTCAGTCATACTTAAGCATGTATTTAAAAAAAAAGCTTTGTGCTTATTCTTTTTATGTATGAAGCACAAATATGGAGACACTCAAAAACAGATATGCTGTCTATCTGAGGCATGGCATTACAATTTCATAGGAGGGAGTGATTAAAAACAAAATGTCTAAAAAGTCTGATTAGTAAGGTAATAATTTAAAAAGCTTAAGAAACAGTGCCCTAATCAGTCTTCCAGAGGAAAGCAAAATTCTCACTGGAGGAAGGTAAAATTTTAACCACAGCCTCTAAAATTTACCATGGACAATGGACAATGTCTGACAGCCAGTAAAAAAATTACCAGTTGTAAAAAGAATGCAGGATCAAAACCACAAAGAAAAAATATATATTTATATATTTATATATATGTATATAAATGTGTGTATATATATATGTGTGTATATATATATGTATATATATGTGTATATATATATACACACATATATATATACACACACACACACACACACACACAATAGAATCAGGCTCACAGAAAAAACAAGTATTGGCACTGTTGGACACAGGTTAAAAATTAGTAGGCCAAATATATTCAGAAAATAGATAACAAGAGGGAAATTTCACCTGTGAATTGGAATCTATAGGAAACAATGAAATAGGAATTTTAGAGCTAAAAAATATAATAACTAAAATCATTAACTCAATGCATGGTTTAACAGCAGATACAGCAGAATGAGCGATAACAGAAACAGCAGTAATACTTGAAGGGACACTAACAAAGAATTCTTTATATCAGATCAAATACTTTGAGGCACTGATTTAAGAAGCTATACAAACCCCAATTAGGATAAATACAAAGAAAACAATACCTGGGTTTTGTTAGTAACACTAACAAAGGGGCAGGGGGTGGCGGGGAAGAACACCTTGCATTTAAAGAAACAACTATAAAAATAAGGGCTGGAGTGTTGTTTGTTTGTTGTTTGTTTCAATTTTTCATTGACACATATTTGTACACATTTATGAAGTTCATGCGATTTTTTTACATGCATAGAATAAACTAAGTCAAAGTGTTTATGGTATCTATCACCTTGAATATTTATAATTTTTATGTGTTGGGAGCACGTTAAGTCCTCTCTTCCAGCTATTTTGAAATATATAAAACATTGTTGTTATAGTCACCCTACTCTGCTATGAATCATTAGAATTTATTCCTTCTATCTTACTGTATATTTATACCCATTAACCAACTTCTCTTCATCCTCTCCACTCACACACCCTTTCCGGACTCTAGTAACTATTATTCTACTCTACCTCCATGAGATCAACTTTTTTTTACCTCCCACATATGAGTGAGAGAATATGAAATATTTGTATCTCTGTGCCTGGCTTATATCACTTATCATAATGACCTCTAGTTCCATCCATGTTGTTGCAAATGACAACAATATATTCTTTTTTATGGCAAAGTAGTATTCCATTTTGTGTGTGTGTTCCTTTATGTATTTATCTATTGACAGAGACTGGGGTGTTTCCAAATTATTGAAACAACTAAAATAATGACAGCTGAAGTATTAACAAAAATAGTGGAAGATGGGTTACGAACATCTTCAAGTGCTAAAGAAAAAGCAAATTTCTGGGAATTCTACATGTTTCAGTTAAAAGTGTTAACCATATGTTAGAAGAGGTGTAAACTGATAACGTAGGAATATTAAAGTCGTTTTGTAGAAGCTCTTATGCAGACAGAACTGTCAACTGAAGGTTTCTATGAGCTCAGTTTATGCAAAGACAAATTTCTATTCTCATCTCTTTCCTTACACACAGATCCAAGCCCATCTTTTTCAGTTCAGAATATAACTTATTCTTGACTTGATTCTTGTATGCATCCTAACACGTAATCCCTCAAACATCTTAGTGACTTAAAAACAAACAAACAGCATATACCTCTCATCCAATTTATCTAAATATATTTGATATGGTCTGGCTCTGTGTGTACAACCAAATTTCATCTTGAATTGTAATCCCCATGTGTTGTGGGAGGGAGTTCATGGGAGGTGATTAGATCATGGGGGCAGTTTCCACACGCCATTTTTGTGATAGTGAGTGCTCATGACATCTGATGTTTTTATAAGGGGCTTTTCCCCACTTTCCTCATTCTTCTCTTTCCTGCTGCCATGTAAAGAATGACATGTTTGCTTCCCCTTCGACCATGATTGTAAGTTTTCTGAGGCCTCCCCAATCCTCCAGAACTGCGAGTCAATTAAACCTCTTTCCTTTATAAATTACTCAGTCTTATGTAGTTCTTTATAACAGCGAGGGAACAGACTAATACATTATTTTAAGACCAATTTTTTATATCTTGTAATAAGCCATAAAAGTAATAATAGTAGAATAATTGTCCTGTTGGTGGCACAAAATCTATTACTTCTCTTACTCTGACATCTCCTTAAAAAAATAATAACCTCTTCTACAGGTCCTTATATCTCAAATCCAGATTACTACATTGGACTATTATTCTGTGTTGTTTTCTTCATATATCTACTCCTCAGAGGCACCTGAATGAAGATATGACATCACATTATTCATACTTAATTACTTGCCTTGGGATAAATTCCAAGTTCATTAATAGAGCATAAAAGCCCTTTTATCATCTAAGCCTTGATTAATTCTCCTTTTTTTTTCCCTTTTTGGTCTTTGGAGCTACTTTTAGTTACCCTATAACCCACCACACACACACACACACACACACACTCACACACACACACACACACACACACACACAAAAACTCCATACCCTGTTCATAATTTTCTCTCTACTTAGAATAGCTCCTCCTGCTTCCTCACATGGCTAAAACATATGCATCCTTAAAAACTCAGTTTAGGTACTATGCTCAAGAGGCCTAATATGAAGTTTTACATTAAGGTTTAGTACTTTTTCTCCATATCCTCTTTATACACTCTATTGAAATTTATGTATAAATTTATGTATGCATAGCAGTATACATCTGTTCCCATTCTACTAGAATACAATAATCTTTAGTTCAAGGGTTCTAGGGCCTAGCTATCTCAGCAATCAGGAGACTGTAGGTCCTCAAAATGTGTTAAAATGAGAATAATGGGCCAAGGGCAGTGGCTCATGCCTATAGTCTTAGAACTTTGGGAGGCTGAGGCGGGTGGATCACGAGGCCAAGAGATCTAGACCATCCTGGTCAACGTGATGAAACCCTGTCTCTACTAAAAATACAAAAATTAGTTGGGCAAGGTGGCGCATGCCTGTAGTCCCAGCTACTTGGGAGGCTGAAGCAGGAGAATTGCTTGAACCCAGGAGGCAGAGGTTGCGGTGAGCCAAGATCGCATCATTGCACTCCAGCCTGGGTAACAAGAGTGAAACTCCGTCTCAAAAAAAAAAAAAAGAGAATAATGTAGCTCCCAAGAAAATATAAGCTCTGACAAGTAGGATCATTGGCCATATTAAACTTAGAATACCCAGTGAAACTTTGAAATTACCAAAATCTGCTCTGGACCTAGGTATCAAATGATTTGTTACATGGGCTCTAATCTTCTCTGGTTGGATTCTACAACTGAAAAGATTAGATGGCACATGCCAGGGTATGGCAAACATCATCTGCTGCCAAATCATACAGGATTCAGATGTAACTATAGGCTTCAAAGAGGAAGGCAGGTGAAGGCTCTCATTCATTTGAAGGCAAGCTCTTTGTGCCTTTTTCCTTTTAAAAAATCTGTTACCTGTTCCTTATCTGTTGATCCTATTCCCACAGGGGCATTTGCACTGAATTTGGATTTCATGCTGATTATCTAAAGTTGAAGTCAGCCTTGTTTTAAGGCTTGGATTGCCACATGACTCACAATCCTGCCACTCATACTCCTGCCTTCGTTATGCAGAACAGCTGCCTTGCTATAAAACAAAAGTTTTGATTCTTTCTTTAACACAGAAGTGTCTGATTTGATTTCCTAAGCATCAGTAATGGATCTTGACCTTGAAGTTCAATAAACAGTTCATGGAAGATTAAAAAAAAAAGGAGGGGGGTCTACTTCCTGAATAAATGTATCTTTTCTAGATTAAAATCACCCTATTGAGGAATACTCACTAGAAATTGCCTAACAAGAGAAAAAATAATAAAAATTGTTTCCTATAATACAATTGTTTAACTTCTTCAGACACAATGGAGGAAGAAAGAAGACAGATGGAAAGAAACTTCCCAGTGTAATTTCATATAACTATGAGGCTACTTTTAAACCTTCAGAAGACCTGGTTACTTTTCCAGATTTGACCTTTCCCAATTGTGAATAAACACTGTACAATAATTCCTATGGTGCAATTCAACAACATTGAGTGCCTCTGAATACCTGGTACTAAAATTGACCTAGGGCTCTGAAATATATTAACCCACTGAAGGTGAGAGAATATAGTTTGAAAGAACTTTCTGGTCAGTTTCTTGATGGAATTTTACAAATACTAATTTTCCAAATTCAAAAATACAGTATTTATTCATTTAATAAACATTTATTAAACATATATTTGATCTAGGCTTTGGGCAGGATACCAGGGATATAAAAAGGAACAATGTATGTACTCCTCCCTCATAGACCTACAGATACAGATAACTAAATAACCGGCCGGCCGTGGTGGCTCATTTCTGTAATCCTAGCACTTTGGGAGAATAAGACAGGCGGATTCTCTGAGCTTGGGAGTTCAAACCAGCCTGGGCAACATGGTGAAACTCCATCTCTACTAAAAATACAAAAATTTAGCCAGGAGTGATGGTGGGAGCCTATAACCCCAGCTACTCAGGAGGCTGAGGCAGGAGAATGCCTTGAACCTGGGAGCCGGAGGTTGCAGTGAGCCGAGATTACACCACTGCACTCAAGCCTGGGTGACAGAGTGAGACTCTGTCTTAAAGAAAGAAAGAAAAGAAAAGAAAAGACATAAATAACCAAAAATTATATAAGTGATAAAGGAAAAAACAGTAACAGCATATAGCCTGGCCTAGGGGTTATTTGGAAGGAAGTTTTTCCTATGAAAGCATGAAGAGCAAGAAGGAGAAAGTAAGTTCAATAGACGGGTCAAGGAGTAAACATCAAAATCACATCTGGCTAAACAGTGGGATCAATTGAGAACAGTGATAAAATTAGAGGAATTTATAGGAAACTTCTGAAAAAGAAACTTCTCTGACAAGTGTTAATTTAGAAAATCAGTTTTTCTCATCTATGCTCAGATAGCTTGAATTTTTACCCCAAAAGGAAAGACCGAACTTTCATAATATGAAAATTATGTTTCTCAGCATTGCTGAAGATAGGAGATTATGTGAGGGGAAATTCCAGTATCTCAGCCAACACAAATGTTCAAGAATTCTAGCTATAAAAGAATGCTAATCATTCTAATTATCCAGATGTTGTTCCTTTGGATTACAAAAAAAAGAAGAAAGAGGTCAGGGGTGGCTGAGAGCCATGATGTCACTGCCATACTCTCTCTATGATGGAAAATAACCAGTCCAGGGAAGAATAAAATGGCTGTCTTACTGCCAAATGTCCATCGAATGAAATGATAGCTAATAGAGGCAGCTGTCAACTGGTGTACAGAGTGGAGAAGGAGGTGAGAGGGACATATCTCAACTTACATGTGAATCGACACCATCCAGACATGTCTGTCCTGGCTCTCAACCCTCTTTTCAACTTGGAATGAAAGTTGACGTGTATAAATTTTCCCTGTTGGATAGGGTTGTCCACAGTTTGCCATGCAATTCTCCAAAAAGAGATTCAACATTCTGTCTGGCACGAAAACAAAATCAGAACTTTCTGCTTATTCAGCGTGACTCCCTGTTTCCTGATAATTTTTGCTTCCTCTGCTCCAATTCCTACCCACAAACCCAATTATGATCAAATCAACCATTCAGTGTGAAAGAAAACATGGTAAAAAATAATAAAATTTTAAAGGTTCATTTGTCCCTTTCTGGATTACCCAGAGACTTGTGTAAATTCAGCTTGATGACCTGTAACAGTATTTTTAGTTTTCTAAAGCCATCTGATGCTTCCTTCATACAAAACTTTTTGAGCAAGTCCATATATAAAACAGATGAAGTAAATCTGCACTGGTTCAGCTCTAGCCCTTTTCTAGGGACTCTAAGGCCTAAGCAGTTTCATTACACCGAGCTAGGGGCCAGGGAACCACAGTCCTATAAGTAACTCATCTCAGATGCGTGAGGACGATCCCACCAGTGTCTCTTATTCTTGCTTGCTTCAGTCACCACTGCTAACCTGGACTTCACTGGATGTTTGTTTTTACCCAGACTCATCTCCAGATTTTCCAGTTCATCTCCTATTCAGACCCAATCTTTATCCTCTCCTCACTTCCTTAAAGCTGCTTTCTACTGTTCATGTCTCAGAACGTTTCCTTTACTTCCTTAACTTAGCTGAAACCTAATTTTCCTCTGAGAACAAATATTTTCTATAACCTCAAGCAGTGATTGTGTTTTCTCTTCTATACCCCATTACCTCAAGGCCCGAAAGTGAGGCTGGTGTTCTCCTTGCTTCCCCTTGTGGCTTCTAGACTATCGCACCCTCGTCCCTTATAAAAACCACTGCTCCTTTAACATGCCCACCATCTTGATAAATCAGTCTTACCTTACTGGCTACAGTTACCTCCCTATCTCCTTGTCACTTCCTTTATTTCATGAAAAACGTTACCACATAACTCCTCTCCACCACAACTGTTGCCATTATTCGCAGTAAATTCAACATCCACATTAATGAATCATTCAACCTGCTTCTCTTTTCCTCCAAGGCTCCATTTTCTCCATATTCTCTCACCAATTCAAGTACATTGTCAAGGGCACACTCCAGACCTTGTACTCATGAGAAACTCAACTTTAAACATTCTAATATTTAATTACTACTTCGAATTTCCCTCCCCCACCCCCATTTGCTCTGATACTCATATTGCTACAATTCTTTCATTTCCTGGATATACCGATTATCCTCCTCTGTCTCCATTTTTTGCTTATCTCCCATTGTTCACATTCTCTTTGCAAATGTTCTCACTGCCCTGTTAGAGTCATCTAGCAAAACTCCAACTCTGAGTGTATTATACCATTAACCTTTTCTGTACTTGTGCCTAAACAGCTAAACATTATCACCAAACATTTCTGCAAAAATCATACCTCTTATCCTCTAACTCATTTTAATTGCATAATCATAAACCTTAAATAATAACTCAAAAATGTCCAGTAATCCCACCCTAATGTGCTAGAAAATTAAATTCTATTCATCAAGAAAATTTTCATATTTTTCCCTTCCTCCTCAAAGTCCCTACAATCCCCTTTTCATTTATAGTCAGCTGAAGACTTTCCCTCAGATTTCATTAGGAAAGACAAGAGCAAGTCACCAACATGGACTCTATTCATTCTCTTATCATTTGATCTGCTTGTAAACCCACCAACTTCCACACCCATCTACCTCCTGCTACAGCAAAAGCAGCCCTCATGTCATTCAAGCTCAGTTCGCAGTTTCTGTAGGTTCTATTCATTCTCACCAACTCAAAAACACTGATTATTCAGTTGTTCTTCTTCCTCCAACCTGAATCCCAGCATTTCAGTCACAAACTCTGAAAAGATCTATATACATATGTTTCCTCCAGTTCCTTCCTGCACTTCTCTACCTATTATGGTAAAAATAGTTTATAAATCAAAGTACAGGGTATTATATCTTCTTTAAAAAGAGAGTATCCATATGTATACATAAATTGAAAGGTTAGACATCAGAAAAGATCTAGTTTGCTCTAAGGGATGGAATTATACCTATTAATTTTTTTAATGCTTAAAGAAACCTCCTATGTTTGTGCACACACTCCCCCATAAGCACACATTTATGATCATATAGATAAAGGTATTAGCTGGAATTCTGATTTGCAAAGTGATTTCCTGCATATTTTGTGAAAGCATATCATGTCACTAACACCCAAGTGACCTTGGAACAGAGGAAACCACCCAAAGATTCAGGACTACCCACCCTCACAATTCTAGCAGGACTTACTGCTAACGTTTTATTTAGTTATTCCATATTTGATTTCAGTGATCTGCAATCCATATGCTTGCTGCCATGACTGCCATCCTTCTTTGGAAGGAATCTCTTAGCCTCTGCCCTCAGGCTACATTTGTCATGCCCTGATAGGCCGCTTTAAAGAGTGTGTAAATGAATAATACTCTTTGAGAATAGTGAATAGCACAAGAGAAACAAATCAATTACATTATTGAAATATTAAAGAGAATAAAATTTTGTGATGACAGGAACAAAATACAAGTAAGAAAGAGAGAGTGGATTCTTTGGCAGGAGTAGGTAGATAGACGCACAAAAGAAGTATGAAGGTTTTCTTTTAATTTCTTGGGTCATTGGTGAAGAGAGAGTAGTGGAGACATTTTCTGGCACTAAATTCATGGCTGAAGCTGTTTGTAGCTCACAGATGATGACAGCTTCAAATGTTTCTTTCGCTATTTCTCATTCTTTAACACTTTCATTCCTACACACAGGAATGGCAAGGTGCTGTCATTCTTTAATTTGGGTGCCTCTCTGGGATGCCTTCAATTCCTTCCTCACTCTGATTTTAATGCTTCCATGATTGGCCATTTCAGGCAGACAACATGTTGCGAGATTTTTCACATCATAGCTCTATTAAATCAATCCTATTTGAACCCTTCCTTCTCATCACTTCACTAAAAATAACCTCCTGAGGATTGGAGGGTTTGAAAAGGGCAAAAAGCTTTAGCTATTGCCTCAAAGAAAACTTTGTGTACAAAGGAAACATCAGACAGAACTACTTGTATTCATATATCATGTTTACATGTCCATTTAGGGCTGCTTTCAGAGGTCATCTGTCATAACGGCTAAATAGGGAACTGGCTACTGTTATGGAAAATGAGCTGAAATACTTTTTAAGAAAAGAAGAAGAAGATACTATCCGTAGTTAATGATAACAGCAATAAAAATACAAAGATATGTCTGAAAACCACTAAATTGTTTAGGATTAAAAGAAGCAGATATAAGAGTTCTTACAAATATTTTTCACAGGATATCTACTTTTCAACTAAAGGAATTAATCAATTCTTCCTTTTTTCCCTACCCCTACCCTAACCTTACATATAAAAATAAAAAAAATTTAATGCCAACACATTTAAATTACTGGAATAGCAGCTTCTCAGAATGACCTATTACAGGCAGCCCTCCATTTTCATGGACAAGAACCCCTTATCCAATGAATGCAAACTTTGTTCAACAATTGAGTCTCCTACACATATCACCTGACAATAATATCAATAATACTATGCAATTGTAATGCATGTTTATAGCTTACTGTTTTCAATAATAAGAATAAAATTATTGTCATTGTCCCAATCTCTCTATCAAAATCTATTACTGCAGTATCTGAAAACGTTTTTTAACATTTTTCTCAGCCATACAGGATTTTCTAAAACTCCAAGTTTTTTTTTTTTATCTTATTTTATTTTATTTTATTTATTTTTTGAGACAGGGTCTCATTCTGCCACCCAGGCTGGAGTACAGTGACATGATCAAATCATAGCTCAATGCAACTTTGAAATCCTGGGTTCAAGTGATCCTCCCACCTCAGCCTTCTGAGAAGCTGGGACTACAGGTGCACATCAGTAGGCCCAGCTAATTTTTAAATTTTTTTGTAAAGGCAGAGTCTTGCTTTGTTGTAAAGGTTGGTCTCAAACTCCTGATCCATAGTGATCCTTTTACCTTGACCTCCCAAAGTGCTGGAATTACAGATATGCATCAAAACTTTAATTTTTTATGGAAAATTAATACTCCCACATCAATGCTGTGCCTTTGAGTCTAACTCATTCTAAGTCCCTGGTCTTCTCCATCATTTATTTCTTCATTTCATATCATTATATCCCCCATTCTCTTTCCTCTTATGATTATTTTCAACACCCTATCAGAATGGAGTCCCTAACATAACCTAATACAATTATTCGTGCTTCATAGTTAATATGTTTCACAATACACATGAATATACTATCCCATAGTTAATATGTTTCACAATACGCATGAATATACTATCCTATGTCAACCGCATAATAATTACATGATGCAGACAGTCCTTAAATGAACATGGTTTTCCAGACTACAAAACCCAGAGAAGAGTCTAGACCAAGAAGAGACTAGTGGATGCAACATGTTACACAGCAGCACTAGGAGCCATGATGCCGACCTTTAGTGTGTGCTTTTCCTGAGTCACCATGACTATGCACATACTACCCTATGTCAGTTACTAAAACCAGTGGGTTAAGGCCTCCACATGAGAATCAACAATCTAGTCATAAGATGAGGAAGACTTAAGGTGCAGAGAAAAGCACATCTTGATTGTCATATATAAGTTTGAAGTTTATAGGCATGAACATTAAAACGCAAACTTAGATATTAAATAAATGGCACTTTAAAAGTGTTCTAAAGGATGAGAACACATAGACACATAGAAGCGAGTAACATGCTACGGGGCCTTTCAGAAGGTGGAGGGCGGGAGGAGGAAGAGGATCAGGAGAACTAACTAATGTGTACTACACTTAATACCTGGATGATGAAATAATGTGTGCAACAAACCCCCATGACACAAGTTTACCTGTGTAACAAACTTGCACTTGTACTACTGAACATAAAAGTTTAAAAAAAGTGTTTAAAGATGTGCCATTCTAGACCATAGTATTAATTCTTCTTCAAATTGCACTTTAAATATTATTGTCTAAATTCATAAAATGAAATAACTAGTATTTAGCTTTGAAAGTTGAATGCTGTATTAAATAATACATTTAATTTAAAACATTGAAATATGCATATTAATCTCCAAGTCCAGAACACTTACGTATATGACTCAGAATTTAATACTCCTCTTGGAAACTTTACATGGAACTTTATATATAACATTGGATACAGTTACAACAATTGTAGGAAATACCCGTGTCTAGGGTGCCTACCTTACAAACATAACCCTATTTTATTAGCAGACATTCTAGGTAAAGTAGAAGGGGTGAGTGATTGGACAACACCTTGTGAATTTAGGAGACATCCACAGATGTAATAGTGTCAGAACAACTACTGTCATTCTAATTTTTATATGACCTGGCCTTTCATTTCTTATTCTATACTTTGGGGATTGGGAGCTCACACAGAAACAAAATATTCAAGGTATTTTCAGGTCATTTTTAGTGGAAACACACGATTTAGCAGAAAGAAAATCAGATTTGATGGCAGAAGATCTTTTGTTCTAGTTTTGGCTTTGACTCTCAACAATTTCTCATCTGTGAAATAAGGTGACTATTAATTATTTCCAGCTCCTGTAACTTTTCTGATTTAAGTGATATACCTGTCAGTTCTTTTTTAAGACTCCTTTAAAGCCAACAGAAACTGGGGTAAGTGTGACAGCAATGTGGGAGGGACCCATGGGAGAGCATGTTTTAATTAAATAATCAGGAGAAGAAAGAGGCAAAACAAAACTGGACCACTTCCAAATACTAAATAAGAGGGTTTTGCCACACTCAGGTGTTGTTTATTGTTTATAGCTTTCAGAGCCACAGTCAATCCAGCATAGACTAGTAGATAAAAAAATCTTTTACTTATAATCTTTGGTTCTACTGAGTTATTTTTCACTATGGTAAATGCCTGAAAGCAGCAAACATACACTATTTTCAATGCAATAACAGAGAAATTAGGAATATTACTGTATTACTCAAATGAAATGACATTTTCAATTAATTTAATCAAAATAAAGTTGTTTATTTACACAAGTATCTAGCATGTTATTTTTAAATTATTTAAAATAATGAGGCACACAAAGCATTTCAAGAGTAAAAATATTACTGTTACACAAAGAACTCTCAAGAGATAAGAGAAATTGGCCTGGAAAATATTTGCCACAGCTCTTGAAACTTCAAGACAGGGTGTCTAATTTCCAAACACTGTAAACATCTTCAAATAACAATCACCTAGAACTTTTCTTCTGTAAAAAGACATTTAACGTTTACCTATATAACAAACCTGCAAATCCTGCACATGTTATCTCAGAACTTAGAAGTTGAAGAAAAATAAAAATACCTAAAAAGCAGATATGTAATCTTGGATTGCTTTTCTTTCATATGCTATAATGAATGAAGGCAATATTTTTTATTTTTAAATTCCAGTTCTATAGGTGATCATTTTTATTCTAAAAGATGAATACCATCCATAAGAGTGGAGATATGGTTCACCATAAGAGTGAAATATGCTCATAGTCCTCCAGACAATGGTGGGTGGGGGGAATGCTTTGGTCTATAATGTACAAGAAATCAGATTTTTTCCTAGGAACAGTTTGCTGGGTAACGCCAAAGAGAGATTAGAGGGCAGCACTGTCCAAAATAAATACAATACTTTTAAACTTTCTAGAAGTCCCATTTTAAAAATTACAAAGAAATATAATTAATTTTAATAGTATATTTTCTTAGATAAAATATGTCAAAATACTACCATTTTAACATGTGATCAATATAAAATTATGAATACAATATTTTACATTATTTTGTCATAAGTCTTTGAAATCCGGGATGTGGTTTACATGTAGAGCACATCTCCGTTTGGCAATGCTAACTTTTCCTTGGAAATATTTGATGTGTATGTATATTTCATAAAATTTAGAGCTGGAAAAGTAAATTCACATACCTAAATTGTTCTGAGCATACGCTAAAAGTTTCCAATAACTGAATCAAGTATAAGTTTTAAAAATTTAAGTTAATTAAAATTGAATAAAATTAAAAATTCAATTCCTCAAGTCCCAGTAGCTACATTTTAATTATTCAATAGCCACATGTGGTGGGTGGCTATAGTATTGAACAGTACAGCTGTAGGGAAAGGGGAGGGTGGTCATGCCCAAGAGTCGTGCTGATGAAGATCCTAAAGAATTTCCATAGTTTAATAAGACTACGAGGAGTCGTATTTATGAAACATAACATTCTACTAGTTTTTGTTTGTTTAGTTTTCTGAGGCTGCTGTAACAAATTACTACAAACCTGGTGGTTTGGAACAATAGGAATGTATTACCTCACAGTTCTGGAAGCTAGGAGTCCAGATCTAGCAGGGCCACCCTCCCTGGGGACTTGCAGGAGAATGTTTTCCTTTTCATTCTCAGTTCCTGGTGGCTGCCCTGGTATTCCTAGGTTTGTGGCTGCACCACTCCAATTGCTGCCTCTGCCTTCACATGGCTTTCTCCTCCTGTGTCTATATTACCACTCATTGCCTCTGTCTTATAAGGGCACTTATAAAATAGACACTGGAACTTGTGACGGCATGTAGGATTCACTGGATTAATCCAAGGTAATCTCCTCATTTCAAGATCTGTAACCTAATTACATCCAAAAAGACTCCTTTTCTGTATAAGGTAACATGAACAAATTCCAAGGATTAGCACTTGATATCTTTGAGTATCCTTTGTTCTACATACTATTCATAAGATCTGTGAAATCCTATTTTTTCTTTATCTGTATCAGGAAAGTTCACAGTTTGGCAAAGGGGTCTTTTCTACCTGAACAACCAATGCATTTGAATATAAACAAATCCAGGTTCACTAGAATCTGCATTCCTACTCTGAAGGATAGTGACAGAGCAGCCAGAGGGATCCTGAGGCAGCAGAGGGCTAAAGCTGCAAGAGGCCTAATGGGAACAATCAAAGAGATATGAGTTGATTAACACAATCTTGATTAGCACATAAACACTTCCATTAAAACACACACACACACACACACACACACACACACACCCTATGCCTTCCTTGCAAGTGCTTTGTTGACAAAACCGTCAATTTTAAATTATCATCTTATCTGAGGTGATACAGCTGCCACTGTGTAGAATGGTATAGAGCACAAAATTCTCCAAAATGAAAATTATAAACTATAGAAATGATCAGTCATGAAGAAACACAGATGCTCTAAACCAGAAGAGATGAGCAAATGGTTTATGCACATAATTGCACAATTTCTAGTACTCCCAAAATATAGCAATGATGGTCTGCATATACGTTAATATTATAATTTAAATGATACTGACTATAAGAAAAAAGAAATATTTTTAAAACTTTTAAGAGAGGTGAAATTTGAATGTAAACAAAGGTCTGGCAAAAAGAATAAATAGAGAAGTCTCTTCACATGGTGCCTTTCTCACTGCTTAAGCTGATGGATAGGACTAAGGGTTCAGAAGAATTCTAAGCAAAGCTGAGAAGTCAGTCATTTCCTATCTCTATGAATGACAGCTGTTGATTTATGATCAGACAGCTAAAGGTAAGTAAGAAAAGCACAGACTCCAAATAACAGCATATTAATAACTATTTAAAAGAAAAAAAAAGCATCACTTATGACTTTATTATAGAAATTAAGCATTTAATAGATATCTATATAATCCTTTTTTTTGAATTGATAAGGAGAAACATCCTCAGAGGGAAAATAAATTTTGATTTCTTTTTCCTTCCCTGAAGGATGGAAATTTTAACAATAGCCTATAACAGTTTAACAAGGGCTTCCTCACTTTTCAGTTAAATTTGAATTGGGTCATTATTCCTTAATTGCAAAGCAAGAAAAACCTGTTCAAAGTGGTAAACTAGGTAACAGATAAGTACATTAGTTTTCAGCTTTTTTTTAAGCTTTCTAGAATGCTTTGGTATTATCTAACTCATGAGGAGAAAACATAGGGTCTATTACAAAAACAAAAAATCAACAAAGTTTTCCACAAGTCAATAATGGGAAACGTATAATGGACACAAGTCTGCTATGAGATTTCATAGTCTGTGGAAAAGCCATTTCCCCACAATGGGAAAGGTTATTAAAGCCCACATCAGGGCCTCTGGTAGTCACCTCATCTGTTGGAGTCAAGTCACTGATGAAAACAATTGCATTCTCAGAACAGTTTTCTTTTTCCTTTCTTGTCTCACCCACCACCTCTATACCTGTGGCAGCATATCCTTTTCTGGTTTCAGAGAAAGTTCACAATAAGACTGCAAACAAGTGTTGGTAATTGGACTATTACAGGCTTCCACGGATAATCCGGGTAATTCTCAGCATTGTCACTGAATGTCTCTGCCGTCTGTAAGGAAGCCGAAAGTAAGGCAAGCCCTTACATGGATTTTGAGATCCTTTCTATTTTGAAAGGCAGCCAACCACCACCACAATTGGCCCTAATTGCTGCTCTTGTTGGCAGTCTCAGGAGAGAGGACAGGGATGAATGAGCGAGGGAGGCTTAAAGTGATTCTCATTAGGAGCTCATCCTGTGTGGGTCAAGGCTGAAGCACCCAGGGGAATGGTGCATACAGCAGGGGTCCTTACAGTTCTACCTGTCTTACGGTAAACGAGATGCCAGTCTAGGACTTTCAATTTAACATCCTCACTGCAATAATCTGAACTGATTAAATGAGAAGAATAACAAAGAGGACAGGATGAGTGACATTGGAAATGAGGGGAAGCTACTTTTAGTTAGGAAAACTGAGAGAAATAACTGGCCACTGTAACTCAGGAATTCAGAGATTTTCCTCTAACTTGAAATGTGGGATCCAAGGTTCATCATCTCTAAGCTTGTGACTTTCCTGCTTTTTTCCCATTATGAAAATGATATTCACGAATGAGGAAGAGATGTTCAATTCTATATCCAAATTATACTTGAAGAAAACTACATAAAACTCATATAAGCCACTGAAACATAAAAATCACATATTTATTTTCTATTTTAGATTTTAAAAAATGAAATTTTAATTTTTAGATAGTTTTATATTTACCAAAACATTGCAAAGATAGTAGAGTTCACTTGTGCCCAATTCCTCCCACTGTTAACATTTTGCTTTAGTAAGGCACATTTTGTCACAGTTAATCAATATTGGTTTAATCCATATTTTACTTAGATTTCCTAAGATTTACCTCAGGTCGTTTTTCTGTTCCAGGATCTTATCTAGAATACCATATTACATTTAGTCATGTCTTCTCAGGCTCTTCATGCTGCAACAGTTTTTTGGACTTTCTTTGTTTCTGTTGACAGTTTTAAGGAACACGGGTCAGGTATTTTATGGAATGCCCTCAATATAAGTTTCTTTGATGTATTTTCTTATGGTTAAACAGAGGTTATTTGGGAGATTTTCTAAGTTTGGGGGAGAAGGCCACAGAGGTAAGGTGCCATTGTCATCATATCAAGAATACGTATTTCAACATAACCCATGACTTGATGTTGACCTTCACCACATGGCTGACGCAGTGTGTCAGGTTTCTCCATGGTGAAGTTACTGTTTTTCCCTCTATCTATACTGTAATCTTTGAAAAAATGTCACAATATGCATCCATCTTTAAAAGGTAAAAACTTATGCTCTACCTTCTTGAGAGGGGAATATTCTTATAAATAATTTGTAATTCTTCTGCATGGGAGATTTGTGAACTGGTTCTTCTCTCTTATTTAATTATTTATTTATTTAATCATTTATTTATATCAGTATGAATTCACAGATACTTATTTTATTCTCTGAGTTGTAATCCAACACTACATTATTCATTTTGTGGCTCGAATCCTTCCAGCTTTGGGTATTAGGAGCTCTTCTAGTTGGCTCCTGTATTCCTTTGACATTTCTCCATCATTGTAGAGGATTTTACATTTTTTTAATTGTTTATTTTGTTTTGTTTGTGTGTCTGTCTTTAGGTCTACGCTCATCCTATATATTCCCTGACCCAGCCCTAGAATCAGCCGTTTCTCCAAGGGTCCCTAGCCTCTTTTATTAGAGAATGGTGTTAGAAACCAACATCTGGATTCTGCACATTTTATTACTACTGGCTTGCCTTCCCTCTAGGATCACTCAGCGGACAGAGCAACTATATATATATATATATATATACATGCTAACTGATGTGCATACAAATATCCACAAATATCTCTATGTATATCCATCTCTATTAAAGTAAATATGAGTTTATATTGATGTTTCCAACTGTCAACCTGTACTACATGGGTCATTCTGGCCTCCCTTTACGTTGCTTATCTGTACTCTACAACTCCAACAGTGAAAAACCTAATATAGCCATCTGCTATATTAATTTATTTAACTGTGCAATTCCAGTAGATATGTAAATGGTTTCAGAATTGCTGGCCTGTACCACCACGGAAAAAAAACTTTGCCAACTGGGTTATAGTGTTTATAGTTCCTTTTGCAATTAATCTCATATCGTACACTAATTCCTGAAGTTACTTAGATTGGTCCCTTTCTGCCCATCCACTTAAGTTAGATTTTTCATACATTTTCAATATGGTAAACTCTGTCACAGTCTGTATTAGTGCCTGGAATCACCTGACCTCCTAGATTGCTTTTACTGTGTTTACTGTTTGGGTAGTAAAATTTTATGGGTTTGGATAAATGCATATTGTCCTGTATCTAACACGACACTATCATAGAACAGTGTTTCACCACCTTACAAAATCCTTTGTTTTTCACCTTCACCTATACAACTGTCCCCCTTGAACAAACCTCAGCTACCACTGATCTATTTATCATCTCTAAAGTTCAATTTTTCTAGAATATTACATAAATGGGATAATCTAGTATATAGCCTTTTCAGATTGACTTCTTTCACCTAGCGATATGCATTTAAGGCTTTGCTATGTCTTTTCATGGCTTGATCACTCATTTTGAAAAATCATTGAATAATGGTATGGATCTAAGCACAGTTTGTTTATTCATTCAGTTATTGAAGGACATCTTGGTTGCTTACGGTTCTTGGAGATTATAATAAAGCCGATATAAACATTCACATAAAGGTTTTTGTGTGGACATAAGTTTTCAAATCAGTTAGATAAATACCTACAAGCACAAATGCTGAATCGAATGATGAGATTATGTTTAGCTTGCAGACTATCTGGAAAGGGAACAAAATAAGAAACCAATAGTTGACTGCACTCTTGTCCTGCCAAAAACCACACATATATGCCTACTATGCTGTCTTAAAAGGCCCTCAGAGTATTTACATGAGAATAAAGTGGAAAAGGATCTGCTTCAAAGATGTGGTGAACAGAAATTTATTCTTGCCACCCTTATAGTATGAAGACAAAGACTGACCTTAAAACATCCTTCCTGCAGGGCTTCAGACTATATAGGTCAGTCTCAAGATAATTTTCAGTTTACAGTCATCTCTCTCACATGAATTCTGATGGTCCAAATTCTACATGATTTTTTAATTTGCTACTTAAATTGCATAAAATTAAACAAACCAAAAGGAATCCACATAAGTATATTTTAGGTCATTTAGCAGACCACTTTACACCACCTCAACTTTGCTAATCAACTCCATGCCCGCGTTTTTATCTATTACCAGTCATACGGTCAAATAACATTGTGGAACACTGAGACAAACAGAGATTTCCCAGGAGTTTAGCAGAATAGTAGTATTCATTTCTTGGACTGTCCCAAACATATTCTTAGGACTACAAGAGAATATTTTTTATTTCCTTTTATTATTTAGAAGTGCTCTGTATATTCATTCATGAGCAATTCTGTGTGCAGCATAGGCAGTCACAGGATGCCTTCTGAAGAATTATCAATGAGAAGGAATCCCTTACTTGCTGAGAGGATGGATCAAAAGATAGAAGCATTCATTACAGAGATAGAATTCACACCTAGCACTAGCTATTTTTTCCCTCAGATTAGACTCATGCACATTTATGTTCTTTACATACCTGAAATAGTTACCTAGAATTTTTTCCTGGTAAGATTAGTTATGCAACCTTTGAGGCTAGAGGTCTTCCAAAAGCGAAAGTCCCTGTCAAGCTCTCTGTATCTGTTTCTGTCTCTGTCCCTCTGCCTCTTTCTCTCTCTGTCTCTCTGTGTATGGATATCTGTGTATGAGCATACAAGTTTGCATAGACGTACTCAAAGTTATGCCTGCACTATAGAAAACAGAAAGCAAACAACAAAGGTCAGTGTGGATACTATTTGAAGAAATCCGACGATGTCCTAGAAATTGTGCTATTTCCACATATTAATGCATTTTACCTTATCAGCAACACTGTGGGATAAATAATTTTATAATAATCATTTTACAGATGAAGAAATAGACTCTAAAATGAATTAAGGGGGCCGGGTGCAGTGGCTCATGCCTGCAATCCCAGCACTCTGGGAGGCTAAGGTGGGCAGATCACCTGAGGTCAGGAGATCGAGACCAGGCTGGACAACATGGCAAAACCCCATCTCTACTAAAAACACAAAAATTAGCCAGGCATGGTGGCAGGTGCCTATAATCCCATCTACTTGGGAGGCTACGACATGAGAATCACTTGAACCCAAGAGGCAGGAGTTGTAGTAAGCTGAGGCACTCTAGCCCGGGGGATAGAATGAGACTTTGTCTCCAAAAATAAATAAATAAATAAATAAAATAAAATGAATTAAATGATGCGCTAAATGACACATAAAACTATTAGAAGAGATGAAATTTAGAGTTCAGTTCTTTCAGACTTCAGTGTCTGGTATCCTTTACATCTGGTTAAATACAATGTCAAGAATCTCCTGTGAAATTTACCTTAAAGAACGTTTCATAGCATTATGGCTCATCTTAAACTCCCTTTGCACTGCCTTTTGGAAAAGAGCAAATCAGCTTAAATACCTGCTGATCTAGACAACATCTATGTAATAGTAGAAAACGCTGTGATATTTTACAACGTGTAATCCAGGTTCTACCCATGTCAAAATTACCTGGGGTGATGACTAAAATGTTGATTCGTGGGTCAAAACCTACTCTGCAGGTTTTTTTATAAACACTTAATCTTAAAATTTGTCTATGATGCCCTCACAGGTTACTTTTCCAATTTTCAAATAAACTGGCATGCTTTTCATTTTAATTGGGATACAAGTTGGCTTAGATACTTTTATTAAGTGGAAAATGAATTCTAATTTTTCGTCAGGAGCTTCATAAATAAAGGCAGAAATAATATAAAAACCATAAATGTTCTGAGATGTCAAGAATGGAAGACAGTTGTTTTAAAAATTAATGTGATTTAAAACAAAGTCAAAATGTGCCAGAAAATGCAAAATATGTACCTACTAGTGGGGGAGAAGAGCTGGAAGAACAAAGTTTGTCTTGAAGTTGAGGAAGCAGGAGGGAAGTGAGGGATGTGTTAAAATACAACTGACACAGAAGGAGGTTCAGGACAAAATCATGATAAGGCAGAAAAAGCTCCAAGTACTGAAAGCAGCTGTTGACAAAAGCCCTTCCACCCTCAGGAAGTCAGAGAACTAGACCTCTGGAGCCTCCAGTAAGTCCAGTCTTTTAGAGTACTGTCATTTAGGACTTTCTCCCTGGGAACCCTGATGACTAAATCAGGTATAGTTCTTAAGGGAGGGTGGGGATGGTGGCTGTGTGTTCAGTAGGACTAAATAAGGTCTCTGAGGGGGCATCCAGGCCTTTAGTATATAGCATACAGAAAAGGCCAGAGCATGCCAAAAACAGAACATTGCAAAAAGAGCTGCACTAGGAATGCCTGTGACCAGGAAGGGCTAAGGATAAAAGTTCTGCCTTTAATTTTCTAGGAAATCATAGACTCAATAATTTGATAAAATTGAGTAAAAGAGAACTCCCTTCCTTGTTCAATTAAAAAAAAAAAAAGGCGGGCATGGTGGCTACTGCGTTTAATCCCAGCACTTTGGAAGGCCAAGATAGGTGGATCACAAGTTCAGGAGTTCAAGACCATCCTGGCCAAAATGGTAAAACTCCGTCTCTACTAAAAATGCAAAAATTAGTCAGGCATAGTGGTATGCACCTGTAATCCTAGCTACTCAGGAGGCTGAGGTAGAATTCCTTGAACTTGGGAAGCGGAGGTTGCAGTGAGTAGAGATGACACCACTGCACTCCAGCTTGAGCAACAGAGCAAGACTCTGTCTTGTAAAAAATAAAAGAAAACAAACAAAGAAACCTTGCCATCATAACTTGCCACATCACAACCAATCTTCCTGCTCTCCAGTCTGACCCTTAAATACTCCAGAGATTTACCCCTTACAGACTGGATACCTACTTGATCTCAGTTCTGATTCAATTCTGACCCAAGCTTGGAAGCTTCTAATTTGCATTTTCCACAATCCTATCTTGAAGGCTGTTACTCAGACTGCTTTGACCCTCAGCTTTGTGCAAATGGAGCCTCTGATGCTTTGGAAATAAAACAAGACCTTTCATTTACTTTAATGTCTCTTGCTGACAATTGATCCACTTTATCACTCAAATGAACTCTCCCTCCCACACCAAGGTCATGCTCTGACTTCTGTGTCTCCACCACTACCCTTCTTGCTAATTATTTCTTTTTTCTAGAAATTCTGCTACTGCTTCATTATTCTAATATTTCCAGTAGTGTAGAGAGCACAGTCATTTAGTTGAAAAGATTATAGAAAACAGAGGAACATCCATAACCCAAAGCAGCCAGGGAGTTTTTTAATATTTAAAAGAAAACTCAAGATGCTGAAGTCAAACTTTATAGCCTTCACCGTTTTGCTGAGGGTCAGATCTATATGTGGACAACTGTGTTAAATTCAAGAAAAGCTGTGAATGGGATATATTTTCACATATACCTGACAAAGAGTCCTTTCTATTTTGTACAGTTTACAGAGATGGTAGAAATCTTTTGTAAAAATGTGTTTTACCTTTGTTTATTATTCAAGATCACTATTGTGAGATTTAAGAGAAGGTTTAAGAAAGCAGATAGTTCCTTTTCCAAAAAGCCCAGAGAAGACTAGCTTCAACAGAAGAAAGGAACTTCATGAATACTTTTAAAATTAAAATGATCAAATGGTCTAGGCAAACTAGGATGTGCTATTAGACCCACCGCAAAGTCTGGGAGGGCTTGTCTGTGACAGGTGGGGCAGAAAGTCCCACTGGGGAAAAAAAAAATTAAACTTGTGACCTGCCTCTGTGTGGGGGTGATATGGTCCTTTTAATTTATTTTTTGGAGTGTGATAGCATCTCTTCAGATGGGAGATATGATGAAATCACAGGAGAGGCTGTTCCATGTGACTTGAAGGTTAATAAGAGGGAAACTTGGCAATGACAGGGCCAGCAGACAGGGAGAAAAATCTCTCTTTAAAGCTACAGATCGAAGGGTTGGAGTGATATCTATGTGACATTTCACCACTGATGTTCCTGATTAATTATCAACAATTCAAAAGAATATCAGTGTAGAGAATGGGAAGCTCTTGACAGTTAAAAGGGACATAACCTCATTAAATCTTTGGGATACAGCTTCTCTCAAGTCATTTCAGAGATGGGAAAAATGATCTCAAGTGTTTAAATCGGAAAGAAATTACATTAAATTCTTAGCATCAATGTGATTTTAAGAGCATTTATTACAATAATAGCATTTGCCATACCAATTCTAACACATGTTCTAAAAACGTGTTATAAATTGATGAAATATTTATTGCAGGATTATTTGCAATAACACAAAATTAAGAGTCTAGATGTCAATCAATGAGGATATTGCTATAAATAAAATATAGTATATTCATGTTACAATTTACTGTAGCAGTTAAATAATCAACTTGATCTATTTGTAACACTTATACAGCTTTTGCAAGATGTCATAATCTCTCTTAAATGGTTTATGCATCTTAACTAATTATCACAACAAACCTGGGAGTATACAAAAAGTAGAATACAAATCTATTGTATCCCAGTTTTACAGATGAAGAACTGCGGAGCAGAAATATTAATAATTTGTTTAAGATCTCACGGACAGTAAATACAGGCTCTTAACAATATGCTTTATTTTCTTTGGTCTACTTTAAACAGTATATGTCAAAAAATAATTTCATATAAAAAAGACAAGTTTAACCATACTAAAAAGCTACACCTGAGAAAAATAACAATATCTTAACATGCCGTACTCTACTTTGGATATATACTGGGCACATATTTATACACGTACATATATGAATGTGTGTGTATATATATGTATACACACACACAAAAAAAACACAGAGGAGAAACAGAGACAGAGAGAGAAAAAGTCAATCTACAACGCTGGTATAGGGGGTTTGTCTTTCTCTTCAATATTCTAATTCCTACATTAAGAATGTATCTATATATCTCTCATAAAATTGTGAAGAACTAAAGTAAAACAGAGCTAGAGTCTTTTTTCCGAAACAGAGGACGGATGACGAAGCACCTTCCACATCTTTTCCAAACTAAGTATACACTACTTAAGGGTTGCTCCACCTGCACCTTCCCCTTAGACCTTGTCTCTCACCACCGCCCTCGGCTAATCAAATCAGACACTGTTTTTCAAACACATGCTGCATTTCCCAAATCCAGACTTCCACTCAGGCAGCCTCTTCTGTTTATCAAAACTGCTTTCTCTTTCCAACACACTTAAGTCCACTTTGATGAAAGCCAGCCCTTGCTCAGCCCATCTTGAATGCTAGCTCTTCAGGAAAGTCCTCAGATGGTGCTGAGCATTCTTCTGTCAAGTCCTCAAGGCTTTCCAAAGCTTCCATGTGGAACTCGAGCTCTGCCTTATGTTTCTGCAATGTCTTATATCCCATGTTGAGATGTAGCATCCCTGAGGACCAGCACTGGGTCTGGTTCCTTTTTGTGTAAACTATTTAGTTAAGGAATCTTAGTGAGTTGAGATATGCGTGGGAAATGATTTCACTTTTTTTTTTTTCCCAGTTTTGGCCCTCGAAATATGCTTCATCGCCTTGAAATGAAACTTTGGCTTAATAACTAGTCTCAATTCTAAGTGCTCAGTCAGTGGCATTTATTCTAACAGTCTACTTCTGGCAGATAGGTTGCCACTGATTTCCTTTCAAAATGTCAGCCTCAAACTCAACTCAAAATTGTCTTTCCCAGCTCCTAACACAAGTTAGTCCCTGCGGCTCTGGTGGGTGTGTAAATAAGCAGGGGAAAAGAGGAGACCACATATTTTTGTTCACTCCTGTTTCTCCCTTTCTTTTCTGACTCTTCTTCAGAGGTATATGGAAGACTACTTGGATGACATGTCTCTTGGGGGTGAGGGTGTCATCCTGTTTCTGGTCATTATTTTACTTATTGATTGATTGGCCAGTGCCACTTGTCAAAATTCTACAGTGTAGCAAGTGACCAAAAACTGATATTCTCATGGAACACTTGTATATGCACTTTGGGCAATCCTGGGGTGTCTCCCTATTATCTGGTTCTCTGCGATGAGAAATAAAGCTCTGATTCAAATACGTTCATTGTCTTTATTTCCCACCACCAGGCATTTGGATACAGCCCCTTTGTGTGGAGTCTTCTCACCAGGACTTTAGATGGAGTGCCAGTAATAAGCCTACCTTCTCCGCAGTGTCCTGGAAACATATGGGAAACTCACGTATGAATGCCACATTTTCTTTATCTGTTTGTGCTGCTGTAACAAAAATGCATCAAACTGGGTGGGTTAAATACCAAGTTTAAACATCAAACATTTCTTTCTCACAACTTTCAAGGCTGGGAGTCAGAGATCAAGATGGCATTTGATTCAGTGTCTGATGAGGCCCCACTTCCTGGTTCATAGACCGCGATCTTGCCACTGTGACTTTACATGGCAAAAGGAAAGGAGATCTCTGGGGTTTCTTATATAAAAGCACTAATCCTATGAGGGCAGAGCCTTCCTGACCTCATCACCTACCAAAGGCGCCGCTTCCAAATAGCCATCACCTTGGCAGTTAGGATTTCAACAGATGAATTTGGTAAGGGTGGGGGAGAAAACAAACATTCAATCTACGGCAGGTGCAAATAGTAGGAGAGGAGGAGTCACTCTGAGGTTATCTCACAGTCCTGCTGTCTCCTTCCAAAATTTTCTACTTCAGGTTGTAAAGAGTCAGATCAGTAGGACAGTTGGCCAAATCTCAACCAACTGCAGAATATATGAATCTATGCTTTCTAAATTTTGATCATTTCCCCTCACCTGTGAGTCTCAATCCTCTTCTTATAATGATGTGTGTTTGTGTTTGTGTCTGTGTGTGTAGGCTGGAGGTGTCAGAAGCGAGGTGGGCAATGAATTGATTTTGCTTGTCTCAGACAGCATCCCTTCAGTAAATTTCTTGGGGAGATGTCTGATCATCATTGATGCTGGCTCTTGGAATCTGGAATCTGGTTACTTAGTATTTTTTGACCTGAGCTTCGAGTGTGCCTGGGTCTGGGACCGAAATGGGTACACAATAGAGACTGCTGAATAGAATCCCTGAGAGGTTCCAAATGAGATGATGCCTGGGAGAAGACAGGGTCAGGAAAAATGGACACACTATTCTCTGGAGTGGCGTTGGGGAAGTTTCAGTAACACAGATTCACTGCCTCCCCATTCCTTCCTGCTCACCATGCAAAACAGATCTCTTTCCCTACAAGTCTGTGTTTCCATTCAGGGAAACAGAATTTGAAAATAGCTGTGCGTCCTAAGGCCCAGCAGCAGCCATGGAGCCTACGGGGCTCTGAAGCCGGATCCAGCCTGTCTCCTCCCACTGTCTCACATTGCCTCCCGTTCCTCTCCAGCCAGCTGCACAGAAGCCTGGCACACCTGTGTTTGCCTTATTTGCACCTGCCTCTTGAAGGCATCCCTTTCTTGACTGTTTCCTCCCATACATTAGTTTTCTGTTCTCTGTTCGTTTCTCTAGATCTGAACTGCAACTTGGTGGGGAATCTTCTGTTTCCTCAACAGCTGCTTGAGTGTACACCCCAGCCCAACAGGTGTTCACACACATTTTCAGATCCCCATTGGTTTGTTTTTGTCTTTAGTTCCAACTTCACAGAAGTATTAATAAACTAATCTTAAAAGGTAAAGGCCTCAACAGGAGCCAACTACCTAAAATACTGACAAATGAGCTGAAAACACCATGAATCCAGTAAGTTAAACCTGATGGTTCTGAAACATATGTTTCTTCTTTCACTTTTCTACTTGTAATGGGTAGCACAGAAGAGCTAAGGTAGAGGGAAAAAGACAACATACCTATATTCACACTTTTCTATAAAACAGTCTTCTCTCCTTCTCAGAGACAAACACTTGGATGTACTAAGAACTATCCATGTCCTTACATCCACAGTCTCACTAGCACAGGCTTCTGTGCTCAATGACTCACAAGTCTTGTTGGAGGTTGAAGTGGGACTGCACAGGTCAACATTTACTCAGCACCAATATGCCCCAGAAAGTCTATATACCACCCTGTAAGATGGATTCAGGCTCAGAGAGGGTAGGTAACTTGTCCAAGTCACACCCAGAGAAGCAGCAGGGGCAGAATTTAAATCCAGTCCTTCCCGATTCCACAAGCCATGGTACTTTCCCATTACATTAGTGCTGCCTTCTGGTGTACCAGGGTCAGCCTCCGAACTGTATTCCCAAATCCTATGCATATGAGAGTCAGTTGGAGAATCTTTTAAAATATACATATATACTGAGGTCTTATTCCTAGATATTTTTAAGTCTTAGTTGGAGCTGTGGAAATCTATGTATAGTTTTAAAGTACCCCCAGGTGAGTCTGATCTGCTGATAGATTTGAAGAACATTATTTTAAATGATCCACAGCAACAGTTAATAAGCACTGGTAACCATCATCTGTCTTATTTTTGATAACTCACTGTATGATTTTCAGTTGTAATGTTAACAAAACCTGTTTAACTTCCCTTGGTTTTTGCTACTTAAGAGTAGAGAAATGCATAAATATAATCTCTGCAATGTAGCAGCTACCATCTACGTACCTCTTTACCCGCTGGCTTCTGTGGCTTTCCCATGGCTATGGCACTGTAAGGTCTACCCATCCAGTTTGTGTTTACCTTATCTGTGCCCTTTATATTTTTGTAGAGGTCAGCATGTAGGAAGGTAATCATTTTAATCTGCTCTCACATAGCACCCTTTTAAAAAAATCCCTCTGATCATTTTATCTGCCCTTGTTCAGAGACCTTTCCTAGCTCCATTTCCTCTCTTTTAAGGTTCATCAACCAGAACCACATATAGTGCAGATGAACGAAGGTTTTGTACAAGGGCATTACCCTTGGTGTTCCTGGGGGATGCAGTGTAGTTATCCTAAAAAAGGCAAATCCCAGGGATTGAAACGTAAAATAGAACTAGAAATAAAGAGAAAGAGGAGATAGGCACATGAATAAAAATTCTCTTTTTACATTTTTCTGTCTTGGACTGTTTATTTCTTCACTTCCTTTTGCTTCTTAAGTGGAAAATGGGTGGGGATTGGATGACAGGACATCAGAGGAGCTGCAGTGGCTTGGGGAAGCAGAGATGCTCATTAATTCCAGCTGGTCCGTGGAGCAGTTGACAGGATTCTAGGCAAAATTGTTTTTGTTAGCATCTATTTCCCTTTTTAAGTCCACTACTCCTGGGTTTCTATTCCTCCCTTTGCCTTTCCCTACATTTCTTTAAGAGGTCTACTGGCTGCCCAAAGTGTACCCCAAATCACCATCTGCTCCCAAATTCTTGCCTTCCCTACACCCTTCTAATCTCAAAACAAAAGTGCAAATTTGCAGAAGAAATTTTGCTGAGCTGGCAGCCCTCAGGAGCTGGTGATCTGATTATCTCATTAAAGCAATTTACTCTGAGTGTGAATGAGCCTTAACCCTTCCAGGAATCACATGAATTTTGAAAAACATTTGTCAAACCTAAATAACCTATGATTGATCACATTTTTGGGAGCACTGGAATATGTATAAGTGCAGGGGTGGGGAGGAGTCTGTTTTGGAGAGACAGCTTCTTATTTCTCTTTTTTGCACACTTCCAGGCAAAGGTGTTGTGTGTCAGGGAGTAGGAGGGGTTACATCAAGAGAAATGCACAGACACTGCATTACAGCCACACAAAATGCATACTTGGTTAAGTAAAAACAGAGAGTCCTTTGGGGAAGAGAGTCAGATTAACTCATGACATCCCAATTTTTTCAAAATTTAAAATCTCATAACTGTGGAGGCGTATTTATGTTTTAAATGGACTCCCTATCAATGCCTTTTCTTGCCCACAGCACTAATTTCCTATATCTCATTGAGTACTGATCCTACCTTCCCGGAGTTCGTCAGTAATTCGTCTGTGTTTCCTTTTGTACACCGCTCCCCACAAACCTTAATGCCAACTGCAAAGGTGAATAGCAGTCTTATAGGATCTTGGCATTGGAAAGAACCTAAGAAATCACCCAGTTACGTTTCTCATTTTAGTTTTAATAGATATGTCATTTTTGCAGCCCATTGTCTAGACGTCCTTTTTCCTGATAGAAGACTAGTCCGAATTATCTTTCAGAAACAACCCGTCCACACTGTCATCCAGGCAATTTGCCTGAGTTTGACCCTATTTTCAGCTGGGGGAAGGGTAGGCCCTGGCTGACGTTTGTAATGAAACAACTATCCCATACCCAGCTGACCACAGTAATTGGCTCAGGAGTGGGAATGGAGGCCAATTATGAGTCAGGCAAGTCAGGTTTGGAATTTTCATTCTACTGTGTATAAGAGAGGTCTTTCCTTGGACAGAAGATACAGGGTGGGAAATCTAGAGGGCTGTAGCCATTTGGCTATCATGAAACCAAGCTGCTGCTGTCATGATGAAACCACAAGAAAGGAGGGGAAATGAATTTTGTGGGCATCATTAGAGCCCTGCATGCAGGCTCTGCAAAACTAAAGCTTAATTAAGCCCACCACTTCTCAGCCAATACATCTCCTTTTTGATTTACATAGTTTCGAGGAAGATTTTCAATCACTTGTATCAGAGAGAAACCAAAATAACAGGACTAAGATGGGGAATAAATTTAGTTCTGCTATAGCCCGCTACACAGTTTTCTAAACATTAGGAAATCCTTCCGAATATTTTACTCTCTGAATCGTCTTCCCATTTACTCAGGTGTTTTATTTAAGGTTTTGTTTACAGATGATCAAAATTTCTTTCATTCTGTTATCCTTCAGGTAGTCGAACACAGTTAGCCTGGCTCATTGTACCTAGGTCTCCAATTTGTCAATTCTATGGGGAAAACACCTTGAGTTATTACAACTTTTGTTTCTATGGCAAGTTGCCACCTCATGAATGACACATATTGTTGCAGTTGTTATTTAAGCGTAGTTCCTGGAACGCAGTATCACAGGACCATGCGGGTTTACACCTCTGAGACACCCCTCCATTCCTCACCCCCATTAAAACGCTATTGTTATTTATGCAACCTAAGTTACAGTCCTTTTTATTAGCTACTACATCACTATTTTGTCCTCCAAATAACCAGAAAGATGTTTTCATTTTAAATGGCAGGCGCCTTAATCTTTTATTTTCAGGATAACATTTTTATCATAAAATTAATACATATATGTTATGGAAAATTAGAAGACATACATAAAGAAGAAAATTTTATTCCTAAAATTATCAACCAGAGAAACCACAGACACTCTCCTGGACAGCCCTTCACACATTTTCTTTTCAGGTATCTGCATATCTACATAACATTTATTTTGTAAAAATAAAGTATATCATATTCTTCCACAGTCTTTTTAACTGCTTTATCATTGATATAGTCTCATATAAATAGGGAAATACCACGTATTTTTAATGGGTGTACAGTATTGCCTTATGGCCGGGGTATAATTTGACCAACTGACTGTTCATCTTTTTGTTTTTTCTATAGATATTTTCCGGATTATTTTCTTCGACTAATTCTCTCTGATAGAATAGCAAGTTTAAAGGGTATGACTATTTTAGAGGTTTAGCTGTTTACTTCCTAATTTCCCTCCAGGAGGATTAAACTAATTTATCAGCTCACTAACACCATGAGGTGTCATTTAAACAACAACAAAAACTATCATCAGGACTTGCAACTTTATCATCTTGATTTTGGCCAAGAGTTTGGCCTGTCAGGATTGTTTTAAGTCTTCATTCTCTTATTAATGCATTATTGATAGTCACCTCTTGTCACATTATTATTTATAATGGATAAGTTACTTCTATGACATAGTTAATAACAGATACAAATCTTGAGCAGGGTCATGCCTTGTTAAGGTTAAATACTTTGAGACCTCTTTCCAGATTCAAGATAATTTGCAAGTTAATATTATTTGGATTGTTATACCTCTTTTACTATAATCCAACCCATATTTTCATCTTCTCCACCAGATTTGGTGGCTTGACAGAAACCTAAAATCAAGACAGGTCTTGTGGATTTCCCTACCACATCTCCAGCCAGCTTTCCTTTGAGATTAGAATTAAGCCCAAAATTACAATTCCTCCATAACATTTCCTACCTTAGGAAAGATGAAACTGTCAGCAAAGTGAGTCAGGTCAATCATTTATCAGAGTCTGCCTTTAGTAGATATTTTAGTGTGAATTCCCTCATCTAGACCATTTATAAAAGTGTCAAAACTGGTGCTGGGAGTGATTCTTCTGAGTCTTAATTATTAGCCTTTCCCTACGTATAGAAAAGTATATGTATTCCTATATCTTTTCTTCCTCTGACTTCAAATCCAATCTCCTATTATAAATTATTTCATCTACCTCCATAGTGATTCATTTTAATAGTGTATATTACAGGAAGATAGTAACAACTTTTGATGTTCTAAAAATTCTCTGAATATCCTTAACAATGTGAGTTTATGAGAGCATATGTTACTACACAATGGAGATTTTTAAAAATAAAAAGCATTAAGTGCTAAAGATAAGGACTGTTTGGGGATATTCAAACTGGAATAGGAAAAAGACAGGCCTTACAAAATTAATTTAGGGCCATAGCCTTAGTTTGTTCTTTTATTTACCAAGTAGATGAATACTTGCCATGTGTACCTCACAGAGGTTCCAAGAATATCAAATAAAAGCACACACACAGGGTGTGTACGTGTCATCATAAAGCACCAAATAATGTACAAACATTAGCATATTTAATAAAAATGAATGAGTAAAAAATATCTCATTTAATCCTCAGTGATGTCAAGGTCTGTATCTCAGTTTTCAGTAGATACCAACAGTGAGTCTCCAAGAGTTGGCTACAACACCTAGGATTATATGGCAGATTTGTATGCCCAGTCCCAGCTCATAAGGTTCCAAATCAATGGTCATTTGACTTAATGGGTTGTGAGGTATGTGGCTGAAAGTCATTCCATACTCAGCATAAAACATTAAAGTCTGGACATTTAGAAAATAAATATAATTTAGAATTATATCCTATTTTGAATTATATAAAATTGTATCTTTAGTTATGTCACTATCATTCACTGAAATCTCATGCTCTTTCCAGAGTGATACAAAATGGGGGTGGAGGTACAGCTAGCATGAAATTAATCATTTATGCTTAACATCCAGCCTTTCTGAGGTGCCCACAGGGAGCAACAGATACTGATGCCACTTTAATAATTACGTTGACTATGAATTATTGCAGTGCCTGACTTTACTATAAACGTTGTGGTGTTTTTTGGAAATCTGGGTATGCCCTTGGGTGTGTTGAGCATATGAATGTCATCTGTCATATGTGTCACAGCAGAAACAGTGGCTGGTGATGCTGGACAACATCAGTCTGCAACTCCAGAAGAGGTATAAAGGAATTTATATACTTCTTAAAAGATTTTCGTCTCCTCATTGAGCTATCTGATGTGTGAGATTATCTAATCCTCCAAGGGCAGGAAATTTCATTATTTTAAGATTTGAACCCATATAACTTGACTTATTCTGTTTTCATAAGGGGGATCCTGTAGTAATCCCTCAGCTACTTAGATCTCTTTTAATTAAGGTCCTTAAAACAGAGGAAATACTTTTTATAAAGTGGAACCTTGGTGGTAGGAAAGCAAGTTCAGATGCCGGAAATGTCTGAGATTTCATAGTTATGTTGAACAAAAGCAAACAGGCCAGTGAAAATAAAGATGCAGGGAGACCTACAGGTAGAGAAGCAGATGTCAATCCCAGCTTTTGGTGACCTGCTGCATTGAAAATATTTAATTTGAAATGCCACATCTTGTCTTGTGAGATCTCCCTTAAACAATGACTGTTTGTTGAAACAGGCCATGGAGTTCCTTAGGGGTATTTCTGGAAAGGCAATTCTGGTTGCTAATATAAATTTTCAACAATGGGTATAGTTTAATGAATTAACTAAAGGTTACTTTTGCTAAACCACACATAATTTAAAAGATACTACTGATTTCAGGAAACACACTTATTTTATATCACCAGAGAAGGTGGTGGTACACACAGATGAAATTTTCTGTATAATTAAAGCCCAACCACGTTTTGTCAAGATCTATGACAGTATGTAAGAGTGGCTAACCCTACCTAAATTGGTTGCAACTGCAATAAACCTTAAGCTCTTGTTTCTGCTCTGACAGTAAGCAATCTGACAGCAAAGAATAACGGCATGGGCTGAAAAACCTGATAACCAAGTCTAAACAAATCATCTCATGTAAGAGTAATAGGTTCTGAAAGAGAGTTTGAGGAAAGAAGTCTTGAAACACTGATACATGTATAGCCTGCAAGACTGTCAGCGTGGAAAGGAAGATCTTAGTAGTCACAAATAAGAAGGCCACTCCATGTTATGTCTCAGATATTACACAGTCAGTGTCTCTGCCCATGAAAAATCCTGTTGATTCTGTCCCCAATTGAGAACTGACTCTTCCTGCTATAGTCAAGGTGGATAAATTTCACCCCATCTCTCTCTCACTCAAACATGGGGGAGAGTTTCCCAGGCAGATCTAAAAAAGCAATGTTCAATAAAATACTCAGGGCAGCAGTTGCACACATAACTTCAGAGTTTGTTCTCAGATTGCCAAAGAATATGTGCTCCACAAAAATAAAGAGAACTCATCTTTGATCTCTAATCAGTGGAAAGCATAATGCGACTCTTCTTAATCTACAGGTGGTGAGAAATCTTTAAAAGACCTGAACTCTGATTAACTACTGAAGCCAAGCTTAGGTTTCTCTGCAATTAAAAATAGGGACCCTGGCCGAGCACAGCGGCTCAAGCCTGTAATCCCAACACTTTGGGAGGTCGAGGCAGGCAGATTACCTAAGGTCAGGAGTTCAAGACTAGCCTGGCCAACATGGTAAAACACCATTTCTACCAAAAAAAAAAAAAAAAAAATTAGCCAGGAATGATGTGGGTGCCTGTAATCCTAGCTCCTCAGGGGGCTGAGGCAGGAGAATCGCTTGAACCCAGGATGTGGAGGTTGCAGTGAGCTGGGATCCCACCACTGCACTCCAGACTGGGCAACAGAGACTGTCTCAAAACAAAAACAAAACCAAAAAACAGGGACCCTTACTCAAAATAGTAATCATCCTGGGCATATTCTGGAAGACAGGGAGAAGAATTAGCAGAACTAATACATCGCTGGGCGTGGTGGCACGTGCCTGTAGTCCCAGCTACTCAGGAGGCTAAGGCAGGAGAATCACTTGAACCCAGGAGGTGGAGGTTGCAGTGAGCTGAGATGGCACCACTGGCGACAGAGCAAGATTCTGTCTCAAAATAAATAAATAAAAAACCAGGAGAACAGCAGACACAGTGTACTATAGCCATTTCAGAGAGAGGGAGACGAAATTAGAATATCAGAAATGCATTGCATATTTCATATTGCCTATTGCATTTCATTATGCTTAAATTAATGGTATAATAAACTGTATTAAAATTCATTCGATAGTATGCATTTAGTCTTTGTACGATCCTAAATTGAATTTTCCCAGAAGGTATTATAATACTATTTTCAATGACTGAACCAGGGGGCACCCTAAATGACAATTGCAGTTAACATTCTAGCATGCAAAGAAGGCAGGAGTGCAATCACCTCTTACATATATGCCACACAAAAGCTAACACAGCTCATTTATGTTAGTCCAATAGGTAAAACAATTCATCTTTTTCTTAGAGGAATTTTATTTTTGCTTCCTTTAGAAATAAGTGATGTTATAAAAGAGCAACTATTACTTGACATTAAAAAAAAATCTCTGCTCTAAGCATAAGCACTTGCGTTTTTCAAATTGGGAAATCAGAATGGACCAACTTGATATATAACAAACAATAATATTTGATAACAATAATGTTACAAAGTATCAGGACCTTATTGCTTCCTCAATGACTTTATTTCATTTGTTTCTAGTTTCTTCCCTTATTTACATGCATCCATGGTTAAGCTGACTTTTGCCCTTTGCAGAATGCCAAGCAAATTTAGGAAAAACATATGCAATTGGTTTATACCTATTTAACTTTTAAAATTTACATAATCATCTTTTCATTTAAGTAATCATTTAATCAATTCTTGATAAAAAGGTTCTAGCTTTTAACAGTACTACAAATTACTTAGGACTTGTTCGAAGCTCAGTCAATACTGAGATACTCAGAGTTACAAAGCCCAAATTGGTACCATCTTCATTGTATTTCATTATGCGTTTATTACAGGTTATACCTCTCTTTCTCATAGCATACTTCACTTATTCATCAGGACTCTATATCCACCTAAGATAGCCCCTATTTAATATTTCCTACTCCTCTGTGCAGCCTTGGCTCCTCTGCCCTAGAAATCACTCAAAAAGATAACATACTCTATATCAAATTAAACTTTTTCATGAGCTAGGGGGTAGGAAGAGGAAGATTGATTATGACAAGCTACCGGTGAATAGTTTTATGATATCCAGAAATTGACAAAATAGCCATAAAATGTGTCAAAGTCACGACATAGAATTAACCGGTATAATTATTTAATCATAAAATAATTCAGTGCATAGTGCATGCTTTCTGTTTCTCTGTCTCTCTCTCCCCTCTCTCTCCCTGTTAGTTGACAATAGGATTATGTAGCGTTCTTTTCTTTCTTTTGTATCCATTTGACGGTGACAGAAATTGAAAACCTTAGTGTAGCCTAAGATTAGTGAATAAGGAACACAAACAAACACATACACATATTCTCAAACACAATCACTAACATTATTTTGCAGGAGGACAGGTTTCCAGATGGCCTTGGCTAATCCAGCTCTTCCTACTGTGACTCTTGCAGCTCTTGGAATAACTGTAGGATATGTCAATAATGAAATGTCCTCAGATAATAAGAAAATGTCTGGAACATTCCAAGCTATATCCTTTTTCTTCCTAGAACTAAATGTCCTACATTGCTTGTGCTCAGTAAGCAAGGTTGTGCCAAGGACATAAAACCCAGGGCAGAATGTCTCTGGTGTCCCTCAGCTACAGTGTGAAGTGGGCATAGGCAAACAAGACACTTCTTACCCTGGGCAGCCTCCCTGAGACCTGGAGGACAAGCTTGCCGTGGACTTTAGGTTTCTACTTCCTCTTGCTGTCTATCTGTGAGTAATACATTTGCTGTACCCGATGTGTTGTGTTAGCGTTCTGTCTCACCAGACTTGAGAACCTATGCATATTTATACACAATTGCTTAAATATTGTTGAAGCATTTTAGGAACATTTAGAATAAATCAAAGTATCAATTAACATGTATCTCACAAGGCAAAAGGTATTATTGGTCAACAGCAACGCTAACTTGTTTATGAAAATCAAATCTTGTTGAATTAATTTAATTACTGTCTAGAAATGACAAATTAATGTCACAGATTACAGGGGAATGACAGCGATGATCCTGCTTGATATCATCAAGACCTGGGCGTGCATGAAATTTCTATAAAAGGAGCTCAATTTTAAATCATTTTGCTTTGTTCTTTCAACAGTGTACACAAGTTGTAAAATTTCATAACAAAAAGCGGAGCCTCTTTACAGGGAGAACTGCAACAGGCTGCAAAATTGAAAACGGCCAGTTTCATCAGAAAGAAGGTGTATCAATGTTAATTAAGCATTCATTAGAAAGAAAGGCTAAGTGAGCCATGGGGGAAAAAAAAAGAGTACAACCCAGCTATTGGTAATTTATAAAGTCAAAATAACCTATCTTGATTAGAGTTAAGGGTCAGTTTCAGGGGAGGAATACAGAAAAAACAGCAAACAGAGGGTTTTATTTTTCTCTTGCTTTTTATATTTTTCATTTGAGACTTCAAGAGCAGTGGGGCAAAAAGACTGAATGGGTATTTTTAGAAGGTCAGTGTGTGGTAAGAAAGGAATCGTAATGCGAGTTTAAGATCTCTTCACAAGAACTGATTAAGAAGACTATTGTAAGAAAGCTAATTAAGACAATTAACTCAGCATCAGGTGGAGCAGGTGGTGGGGATTTTCCTAGCAAAGCCTGAACTAGCTTAGATGTCCCACTGTCAATGGCATAGGCCAGGGGCTCCTAGCTTTCACAAAAAGATAAGAGGAAATTTTAATTCAGGTCTGGGAAGGAATCCAAGGGTTTGATTAAGTTAAGTGATAATTGATAATTGCTGAGGAGAAATCAAAACTGTCTAAGTGTACTTAAAAGTACAGTATGTACAGACAGTGCCTTATAAACTGCAAGGAGCAACCACATTTGGACTTCTTAATTCATATAATTTTAGCATTACATCTAAGATTTATCTAAAATAATCTAAAACTTATCTTGCTTTTGCAAAATATCCTGTGTGATTGGAACTGAGCATCACTTCTAAGAACCCTATTTTCAAACCAGAAGTCAGTGGCTACTCCCTCAAACCTGATGGAGGCAATTCAAGTGGCTCTTTTGGTCTGTGGCACTTACCTTTCAAATTTGAATTAATTATTTGTTCATAAACACATAAGAAAACAGCAGGTAAAAATACCTGGCTGAACTTGGAGGTAAGAAGAGAAGAAAATTACTCAAGAAAAATCAACTAACAGAGCTAGAGTTCATTATCAAGAATTTCCCAATGATGGAAAAAACAGAACTGAACAAAGAAAAGATATGAAGCAGAGAAAATGCCGGGGAGGGGGCGGGGAGAGTCTAGTGATGATGAGTAGAGCAAAAATAAGATGAAATTGTGAATTGAAATAGTTTTGAATGAGGAAATAGAAGTTTGTCAACTTAGCTGTAATAAATGTGGTACATATATACTACAGAATACTACACAGCCATTAAACATTTTGAAACATCATATCCTTTGCAGAAATATGGATGCAGCTGGAGACCCTTTTCCTAAGTGAACTAACACAGAAATAGAAGATCAAATATCACTTATAAGTGGGAGCTAAACATTGATTACACATGTACATAAAGATGAAAACATAGATATTGGAGAATTTAAGAGGGGGAAGAAGGGGGTAAAACTACCTACTGGGTACTATGCCCACTACCTGGGCGACAGATTAATTCACACAATATACTTTTGTAACAAGCCTGGACATGCACCGCAATTCTAAAGTAAAAGTTGAGGCTGGGTGTCGTGGCTCACACCTGTAATCCCAGCACTTTGGGAGGCTGAGGTGGGTAGATCATGAGGTTAGGAGTTCAAGACCAGTTGGGCCAACATGATGAAATCTTGTCTCTACTAAAAATACAAAAATTATTTAGCTCTATGTGGTGGTGGGCACCTGTAAGTGCAGCTACTCAGAAGGCTGAGGCAGGAGAATCGCTTGAACTCAGAAGTGAAGGTTGCAGTGAGCCAAGTTTGAGCCACTGCATTCCAGCCTGGGCAACAGAGGGAGACTCCATCTCAAAAAATAAAATAAAATAAAATAAAACAAAATAAAATAAAATAAAATAATAAAATAGAAAATAAAAGTTGAGAAAACAAATAAAATAATTATCTACACAGGGTCTGAGAGAAAGAGGGTCTTAAATGTGTGTCCAGTCTTATGAGTGAATTGGAAGTCTATGCTAATAATAATTTGAGTCCAATCAACATGTACTTGTTTGGTGTATTTTGTGCAAAAGTGTTGATGAAATAGAGGAAATTTGCATTCTATTAAAAAAAAAGGCTTAAGGGTCAATGTATTTTATTTCTTCAATAATAGCTTATATTGAAAAAGCACTTCCTGCTTTATTTGACTAACACTTATAGGTGTTATCTTACATGAGTTTTTTGCCAAATTTTCATGGTAGGTACCATTTCACCTCCATTTCACACCTTGAGGAACTATAGGCTTAAGAAAACAAGCTACTTCAGCATTACGCAGTTAGTAACCACTGCTGCTACAAGTTTACTTGTATTTTTCAAAAGTAAAATTTGCAAAGAAAGAAGTGGTTAGTAAGTGGCAAAATTAAATTTTTGTGTCGTTTAAGAATATGATCGTTATATTTAATTTTACAGTCAATTTGTCAGAGTTCAAGAAATACTGTAAATTTTTATTGAAATTACATTATATTTAAAATTTAATTCAGGAAGTTTTTTTATAATTTAAAGCATTAAGATTTCTCAAGTATATACATATTTAATTGTATCATTTTAATTGTCTATAGTATGTCCTTTTTAATATTTAAAATTTTCTTCATAAAGGTTTTGCTTATTTTTAATATTTATTTCTAGTCATCTTACAGTTTGTTTTTATCGCTAGTTGTATAATTTTCACTGGTTATATTTTGAATTAGGTTTTGTTGTTGTAGTGGAACACATTTGATTTTTTGCATGTTGATTCTCTAAGTTAAAAATCATCTGGCCACCGATGTCCACACCCTTAGGCAAGTTCCAGAGTCATCACTCCTTCATTTATCAAGTAATCTTTGAAGCAGGACTGAAAACCCATGAAATATAACTATGCTGTGCAGAGTAGTCAGTAAAACTAGTGAAGGAAGGCCCAGGTTTCACTCATCTTTAGTAATTAATACCTGCATAGTAATTTAGGGGGAAAGTGGGCAAGCATCCTAAGGCTCAGAAAGAACAAAATGCTATAGACACACACACACACACACACACACCCGCATGCAAGCAAGCACTCATGCCTCTAACTTTATGAAATTTTTCTGGAATTCCTCTTCACTCTTTTTTTTTTCAAAGTTTTTAACTGAAATACATATTAATAAACTGTATGAATCAGAAGTGCACAGCTTGAATCTTTAGAGGGTGACAAGGTCCATGTAACCAATACTCTTTTTTTCTTTCTTTCACTCTTTCTTTCTTTCTTCTTTTCTCTCTTTCTTTCTTTCAAAAAAATAAAAAAATAAAACAGAGTAATAAACAGAACTTTCAGAAATCCCTACATATTCTTAAATTCATGACAGTCTATCTAACCAAAACATAAAACCTAGAATCTCTCCTGGACTCTGTCCTGTATATATCTGCATACAACTAACACCAACTCATGTAGATGGTACCACATGTCCCTCACATCCATCACCTTTTTCCTACTTCCAAGCTCACATCTCTCCTTACTGGAGATATTGTAACAGGTGCTTGCCTGTCCCTCCCAGTCTCCATTGCTGTTCCAGTGTTGTTTTTCTCAATTCCATCATGTACACTTACTGCCTGTATGCCATCTCCTGCAAGAAGCCTTCCTTGAACCTTCCAACAGAACTCCACTGCCTCTCTCCTGTCAGCCATATCCTTAGTCTATCATTCATTTGATCACTGTTTGAAAATACTTGTGTTTATGTCTGTTTCTTCAAGAAAATTTCATTCATAGTTATACACACAACGTTCAGTAGATTGACATCTAGTCATCAGGTGCTTATAGAACTGAAGGCAAAGGGTTACCTGCCTGTCCTTCATTTAATAGTCAATATTAGCTGGTACACACCTGTAATCCCAGCTATAATACTTGAGAGGCTGAGGTGGTAGGATAAGTTGAGCCCAGGAATTCAAGACTAGCCTAGGCAACATAGCAAGGCTCTGTCTTAAAACCAAACCCCAAAAATTACACAGACAATCGTGCATTATTTTTTTCAGACCAATTAAACAAACATTGTGTTCAGGTATTTTTCCCCTCTTTCCAGGACACCCTTTTATCTCTATTTCAATTTGCTTTTATCTGGAAAAAGTCTACCTGCTGAAATGGGTGACATAAAGGTTGTATGCTTTGGTTTATGGCCTCAAATAATGAGTGTAGATTGATCCTCAACTGGATGAAAGCAAATGCTCTAGCAGGGGTATAGAAGAACAAGGGTGTTTGTGGCTATGAGGAGAGGGAGGCCCATGGACATTCTCATAATTGCAGTTTTAAGAATACATGCAAGGGAATTTAGGTTTGCAATGACATTTTTAGTTCTGCTTTATATAGAGTCACTATAGGTCCTTATTAAATTAAGAACCACAGAAGGGTCATTCCTGATACAGAAATCTTTTCTGTAGTTCACAAGTCTAACACACAGGTTCAAGTACTTCTCCCTATTACTACTGCACAGTTACACAACATTCTGTGGGTTTTATTTCTTTTTCTTTTAATAATCTGTGATGAGGGAAAGAAAGAAACACTTCAGAAATGAAAGATTAGTTTCCTAAATCATAAAGATGAGCTTTGTAATCATTTTCCTTTAAGCAAGGAATTAAAGGATAATAAAAGCCCTAATTAAGGACCTCGTTAGCTTAACTAGATTTTCATATGCAATACACGGTTATGAAGTGCTGCTATACAATGAATGGAGATGCCTCCTGTCCACAGCAAACCCAAAAGGAAGCATTCCTGCCAGGAATTTTCTCTTTTTCCTATCTTTCTGTCCATGAGGGGTCATTTTGTTTTTCCATGGGCACCAATTCTCTTCACCCTGACCACGATTCCTTCTACTCCTTTTAGTTGTCCAGTCTTTCTGCTTTGTCTTTCAAATTTTGCCATGATTTTCTCATTCATTTATTAATTCAACTCGCATTTACTGAGACTTCCATGTGAGCCAGGGACAAAGCCAGTAGATGGGGAGGCACAGATTAATGTAGCATGTTCTTTTCTGTCTTCCTTACCCTCTGGCCCATTCATTCATCATCATCTTCCTATGTACTTACTTCTCTGAGTCCTTTCTCTAAGAGCAAAATACCTTTTCTAGGATGGGATTACAACCTCCCACTTTCTTTCTCAGCTCTCTTCCTCTCATGCAATAACCTAATATTGTGTTGGCCACTTCTGAGTTACCCAAGTCCATAGTTAATATTACCATATGATATTACTGGGTTATTCTATACCCTCTATAATCAATGCATATTAAGTCTTTAATGAAAACAACAGTTGTACTGGTTAGGGCTGAGACAACTACAAGCAAAATTTTTCTCTCTGTGAGTCTGGGAAAATGGCGACAGCATATTCTCATCCAATAAAATGAGTACTTCCAGAAATAATGTTTAACCCAATGAGCATTATAGAAATCACTGGGAGAGGGGCCAAACATTCTGAAATTATTTTACAGGAAATTCTCTGGTGTTTAACATCGAACTTAAAAAAGGAGGAGGTGGTTTCAAAGAGTAAGTTCTGAGATTTAATCTAGACTTATTGAATAAGAATCTCCTGCAGGTGGGGCCTGTGAGTTTGAAAAAGATTTTTAAATATCTAGGGAAACTCAAACACTAAACTTTCAGAAACGATTGGATTGAGTTTTGAAGCCAGAAAATTTTGGTGAAAATCCCAGCTGTACATTGACTCCCTTCTTTGAGCTTTGTAAAGCAAGATAAATAATATCTGCTTTATGAAGTTGTTGTTAGAATTAAATAATGTACTTTATGTAAAGTATCTAGTTCATAAAGAGCTAGATATGCAGCATTTGCAAACTTAGTGTATAAAATATAAAACAAGTAATTAAAAATATTTTCTATGTATATTAACAATAAAATCTCTATTTTTATAGTATTAAATAACAGTTGATTCTTACTGATACTTTCTTGTCAACTTTGTGAATCAAAATAATACCACACTGAACTAAAACCAGAAGAACCAAATAGAAAATTTCTTTGAAAATAAGTAAAATTGACTAGTACAATTATTTCACCAAATAAAGTAGAAAAGATGAACTACACAAGGAGGGCAGAGTTGCATTTTTGTTTTCCTTGGCCAGTTTTATTCTTACTGCTGTTAATAACAGTTGGGTGCCTATAATGCATTCGGCCTTGAAAAAGAGCAGAAGTAGAAAGTGCCTTGGCCCACAGGAGGTACATTATTGATCCAGAAAAGGCCTTACTGAAGATGTGAACCTAACAGAAGACAGACAGTCAGTGGGAGGTGGTTCTAGAATTCTTGGTTAGTAGAAATGGGACAGTGTTGGAAGTGAGAAAAGGGAGAATATGGAAGTCTGAAAGAATATAGATTCATTGTTTCCAGCACTATAAGTGGCAAAGCCAGACAGATGCTGAAGCCACGAGGTAGAAAGTGGCAAATTCAAAAAGGGGCAGAAATATGGACTATTCTAGAATATTTTATTTTAAAGAATGGGAAGGTGTTTACTGAATGAACAATGATAAGAAAGTAAGAGTTATTAAGTAAAACTAATGAACATATTCATAAATGCAGAAGATTGTATTGATACCCAATTAGCACTTAAATGCATAATATTCAGTGCTCTACTGTGTGTATATATGTGTGTGGGTGTGGGTGTGTGTGTTTGGTGAGGCTTGGATACAAGGATAAATAAGACCAAATCTGACCTCAAGTGTTTGGAATATCAAGAGTAATAATATTTCAGACATGTAGCATTTGAAAGCCCAGTATATTAGATATAAAACAAGTCATGGCAATTCAATATTTATCACATTATTAAGCCCAAGAACAACAGGATGTATTGGTTTTCCAAAGCATCTATTTAATATTTTTATGTTTTGAAATAATAACTCTAATCAATATGGAATTTCATTTCACTTTAATCTGTTTGGATATTTAGTAACATAAGAAAGCTAGTGTAAAATGATTGTCTAAGAAAAATGCCATGTGTTGGCTTGAAGGTCAAATGTATCTTCCTTGCATATCCTGAAATAGCAGCTTCTGCTTCTGCTCTTTAACCAGTCCTCTTGGTGAGGAATGGTTTTCCTAAGGTTTCAAGGTCTCATTATATGCCAGCCAAATTTGCTGAGCTATAATTTTCTTTCTAGTCACTTAGGTTTTTTTAAATCAAACTTGGCCAAAGAAAACTTAAAAATTTAAGGTTTTTTTGCAGAAACAGAAAACCAACTACCTCACACTCTCTCTTATAAGTAGGAGCTAAACACTGGGTACATATGGACATAAAGACAAGAACAATAGATGCTGGGGATTACTAGAGAGGGGAGGGTGGGAGGAGAATAAGGGCTGAAAAACTATTATCCTGTGCTGTGCTTACTACCTGGGCAATGGGATCATTCACACACCAAACCTCACAGACACACAATTTACTCATGTAACAAACATGCACATGAACCTCTTAAGCCTAAAATAAAAGTTGAAAAAATTAAAAAGTGAATTAATTTAAAAAATAATTAATGTTGTCTAAAATTGAAGAGGCTGGGAATAATAGTTCACAACTATAATCCCAGTGTTTTGGGGGGCTTAGGTGAGAGAATCACTGAGACTAAGAGTTCCAGCCCAGCCTGGGAAACATAGCAAGATCACTGTCTCTACAAAAACAAAAATAAAAATAAATTAGCCAAGCATGGTAGCCCGTGCCTGTGGTTCTAGCTACTTGAGAGGCTGAGGCAGAGGGATGGCTTGAGCCCAGGAGTTTGAGGCTGCAGTGAGCCATAATTGCACCACTGCACTCCAATCTGGCACAATAATAGTGTAAACAGACACTCTATTATTAGAGAATAATATTTACTAATACTCTTTAAAATGATAAATAAAATTTATTGGCAACTTGCTATATGACAGAAACTGCGCTAAGCACTTTATTCATTTCATTTACTTCTCCTAACAGTCCTAGGAGATAGACATTGATATGGTTTGGAACTGTGTCCCCACTCAAATCTCACTTTGAATTGTAATAATCCCCATGTGTCAAGGACAGTACCTGGCAGGAGGTAACTGAATCGTGGGGACGGTTTCCCCCATGGTGTTCTCGTGATAGCGAGTGAATTCTCACAAGATTTGACAATTTTATAGGTATCTGGAATTTCCCCTACTTGAGTGCATTCTCTCTCTGGCCGCCCTGTGACGGTATGCCTTCTACCATGATTTTAAGTTTCCAGAAACCTCCCCAGACATGTGGAACTGTGAGTCAATTAAACTTCTTTTCTTTATGAATTACCCAGTTTCAGGTATTTCTTCATAGCAGCATGAAAATGGACTAATACAGATACTGTCTTGATTTTACAGATGAGAATAACTGAGGCACAGTGGTTAAGTCAACGACCAGGTTGCACAGACATATTGCTTCATTTTATCTAATTTCAAATAAAAAATAAATGCTTTGTTGAAAACGATATATTCTAGAGCAAAAAGGTCTATACTAGTTCTTATCCTCTGGATATTCTTTTCAAAATGTACAACCAGATAAAGAAGAGGGACATGATAAAAAGTGACGTGTAATCCCTTTGACACTCTAAGAGAAATGAGTAATATATACGTTGTGTTTCTTTAGGAAATCAAATACATTTTCTTTTTAACTATAATTTTTCAGCAAAGCTAGAGCCATACCTCTCTTAGGATACCTCTCTCTAACAAAAGCAGAGAGAATTCCTGAGTTTGACATTTTCATTGTCTCAGAGCCAACATACCAAGGAAGAACAGGATGACCAGCAGAGAGCTGCCCAATGAAAGTGATGGTGGTGACAGCAGCAGATGGAAAGTAAACCATTGTTGTAATAGAAATAATCAGACATCATCCTACAGCTGGGAAATCAGCAAGAAACGAAGACAGCACTTTCTTCTCATTAAATCTGTAATTAAGGCTTCATTCTGCTTTCTTGAGGTCCTGCTGTGTTGGTGGGTAATACCCTCTCTGTACTAGGGTGAGGGAACCCCTACAAATGTCAGAGTGATAAGTTAATCAAAGGGTTATGCTGAGCAAGTCTGGTAAGAGATTTAGATGAAACAATAAATACCAATGAAATAATGCAGTTTCCACATGCCTATCCCAATCTGATGTGGAACTTGAAGGGTATGGAAAAACATTCAGGAGTCTATGTTTGCCAGTCTGAATTTTGATGGCAGGAATGAAAATCAGAATCTATGTTGCAAGCTGAATAGATAAAATTATCTGGAATATACAAAAATAATAAATTATTTAATTTGCATTAGATTCTTGACTAAGACTGTAAGAAGTACCAAAAGTCAGATCCATGGCATATTCTGTCAAGAATTTAAATTTGACAGAGGCAATCCAGGATTTACAGAAAATAATTCTTGCTGTGTCACATCAGCATTTGAATGTGAGGCATATATCCAAATATTACCAGACTTATTTAAAAGTCCAATCATGCTCTGTCATTGATGAGTTTACATAAACACATTTAATTGTTACTATCATACCAGCCTATACAATCTCTTGAGGTTGAGGTAAGAGATTGTACATGCTGGTATGATAGTAATAAGTTAAATTTTGGCATAGGTACATTTTCTATTTATAGATCCATAAATTTCCTCTTTCAGACTTAAGAAACTTGCCTGGCTCTCTTTTTCCTGAAATTTAATGTACCCACACTGACCTTTCATAAATTGGTAAACTAGAGTTATAGCTTTCTGAGTTTTTCTCAATTGTATAATACTCAAAACAACTTGTTGAATAAAATGCAATTGGTTTCTTGAATAAATTTCAATATTACTTATAAAATCACAATATATCATTCTTATCTTCATAAAAGGGAAAAAAGTGACATGCAATGGGTAACATGTAAATGAGAAATAAAACTCAGATGTCTAAACCAACTATAATACAGAAGACACTATCTTGAGAGAAGAAAGAAAACAGGGGCCTATGGCCCTTTGTCTTGTTTTTATGGCCTAGACATAGACTTAGAATTCTCATATAGAACTAGTTTCTAATTTCTGTCAACACAAGAGTCTTAAAGAAATGTGGGTTTGTCTCATTTTGCTGTAGAGTAGAAAGACCCAAGAAGCAGAAGGTCTGGACTTGGACCATGAATCTGGCACTCAACTATGTTCAGTGGTAAATCCTCTGAAACTGTTTCTTCACACAACAAATGGAGATAAGGATAGTACTGAAGATACCATTTATGAAAGTGTTTTGTAAATGATTAGAGACTATGCAAATATTAGTTAGCTGGTGCAGTTTTAGGGCCTAACAAATCCCTATTCTTTTCCCTTACAAATTTCCGTTGCCAAATACCAGGTCCCAATGACCACCTAAGGTTTTCATGAGCCCAGAAATCAGGAATGACTTCACTGCATTTTAGGAAAAGTATTTTTTCAGAAGGCAGATCACCAAACAGTTCAGCATTATTCTTGTGCTATTTCATGAAAACTCTCAGCTTTAGTATATGTAGCTTTCAACACATGCTCCAGAGCAAGGCTTCTCAAAATGTAGTGTGTATCCAAGTCACTAGAGGGAAATATCCTTAAATACAGTAACTACTACTGAAAGTTTGGAGTGCGAACTGAGAATGTGTGTTGCTGAAAGGTGTCACGTGATGTCATTGCTGCTGGTCTTTGGGCCACACTTTGAATGACAAAGCTCTAGACCCTCTGGAGGTACATTTTCCAGTGTGGTAGCCAATAGTCAGATATGGCCATTTACATTTAAATAAAATTAATAACATTAAAATTCATTTCTTTTGGCCAGGCATGGTGGCTCATGCCTATAATCCCAGCACTTTGGGAGGGCATGGTGGGAGGATTGCTTGAGGCCAGGAGTTCAAGACCAGCCTTGGCAACATAGTGAGACCTCCATCTCTGAAAAAAAAAAGTCATTTCTTTTTTTGCACCAGCCACAGTTTGAGTGTTCACGAGCATATGTGGCTAGTGGCTACCACACTGGACAGCAGACATAGAACATTTTCATCACTGCAGTAAGTTCTATTGGAGCACAGCAGCAATACTGAAAGTGGAAAAACTGCCTTGACCTAATTGGTTTCTTCTCATCTCCATGTGTCTTCTTGGCATCAATGGGTTAATCTACTGTAGCCTTTACATATAATAATGATATAAATGACCTCACCATGACACACTCTTGGGTCTGTGACGACAGGAGGAATATGAGTTTTCTGTGTGTCAAAGCTTTTAGAAAAACAAGAGACTGAATGTCAATTCCCTACCAGCAGGAAGAAGAGGGTCCAATGATGCCCAATGAGAGAATGACTAAGAGCCAGCCTTGCTCCTCTCCAGGGAAGAGTGAAGTGATATTAATCAGCACACTATTGTGTACAAAGAGTGTTCTCTCAGAAGAAGAGCAGCACATCTGTCCTACTCACACATCAAAGAGGCCCAGCAGCTGAAAATGCTTGTGTCAAATCTCCACTCAGCCTCTTTTTCTCCTTGCTTTCCTTTCCTGGTTCATTTGCTATTCTGTGGGCTGTTTAGCAATAAGCCCTTCATCTGATTAACATTTCAAACCTATTGTTGGTCTGTGCTGGCTTAAATGAACTAATCATCATTAGTACTTCAAAACCTGTCTGGCTATGCCTGCAAGGGGGAAAAAAGGAGGAAGAGAAGAAAAGGAAAAGGAAACAAGCCTGACTCATTAAATAAGTCATCCATAAGTAGCTGGCCAAGATTGAAACAAAAGCAGAATCCTGAGTATTTTAATCACTAATCAAGTCATGGACACAAATCAGGGCTGGAGGCATAAGTGATGACAGAACCGCAGCACCTTCCTCAGGAAGTCCAGGAAAGAAAGCCTGGGGCCCCTTCCATCTCCTTTGCTCTGATTCCCGTTCACGAAGTCCAGGAAGTCCAGGAAAGAAAGCCTGGGGCCCCTCCCATCTCCTTTGCTCTGATTCCCGTTCCTCTGGAAAATATCAGTTTATAAAGCAAAACTTATTGCAGAAGTCATTTATTTTCTATTATTTCTGCTGTATCCATTCTGACAGAATTATATTCCTGAAAGTAGTTGAGGTCAGTCATCTTTCTTATTTTCAGTGATATCACTGTCCTTTTAACATATGTTCTGCATCATATTATATAGAATGCGTTTAAACTTATTACCTTATTGGACCAGGTAAGTCATCAGTCTTGCTTAATCTAAAATTACAAGAGAAGATTTTTTCTTTTTCCTAGATCAGACTCTCCTAGGAAGCATATCCGTTGTTTATTTTACATTATACTAAAGTTTTCAACATGATACCTGTAATTCTGATAACAAGGAGAGAATACATTCAGTCTAGTCCCTTTTTTTGTGCTTGTCTCTAAGACACAGTGACGTTCTTAAAGAAAGTTCTAAATTTAAAAATATTAATTTCAAGTTTAAACAATAACTTTTTTGGCTTTTCTTGTGAAACTGACATTTCCCACAGATGACTGATTCCCTGTGATCTAAAAGAGACTAGATAATTGCTAAACTGTAACGTGTAAGAGAGATGACTAGAGATGGTGCAGTGTTGCAGCCTTACATATTATTAAATTATATAGTGTGCACCATTTCTCTTTTCGGTTCTCTTCCAATCCTTTGATCAAGTCAAGAAAAAAGTCTCTTTTGGCACCTTCTGCGTTGAATACTACTCTACTTGTCAATTCCCATTTTAACAAGTAAGGAAGCCCTTAAACTCAGGATCTTCTAAGGGAAATTGTATCTAGTTAAAAATAAGTAATATTTTGTTTTCATTGTGTCAATTATTTTTAACATTTTTCATTTATTTATGGCACGTGAGACTAGTTTTTCTATTCATGGTAGTAACAAAGTGTTTCTTAAGAATATAAGTAAATTCTTAAGAATTTAAGTAAAAAATAATATTTGAAGAACATATTAGCATTATAATAAGGCAAGTGGATATGGCACAAATTATGAGAGTAGCCCTGATTTGGAGCACTCTTTTTATCTGAGGGGTGAGAAAGAAAAGTTGTGTTGTTCCTTTGCTGTTAGCCGCCTATATACATAGCAGGTTTAATTTCTTCATCGAAAACTGTATTCATGACACCATCTTTGGGACAATGTTTCATAGAAACTGCAAGTGGGAATATGAGGGAGGAACTGCCTAATATTTTTAAGGAATGATTATTTGGGGCTGAAAAAAGTCCCAGGGAACACAAAGGTGGCTGAGCGGCAGGAAACAATGAAGTGAAAATGCATCCACAGCAGAAGAGTGTGCTTAAGGATCAGCAGGGAAAGCTCGAGAACATAGTTCCCATCCATTCTAGCTTGCTTGGCTTCAGTATGGTAAGTTGCGTAGAGTTTGTTACAAGTTTTTTCCAAGGGTGAATTTTTAAGTGTCTTCTTGCTATCTTGAGGAAGGAATTAGAAATACAAAATTTGTTCATTATGTTTCAAATTAGTGTCACATTGTCATTTTTTGACAGATGGGACTAAATTTATTCTAAGCAGCAAATATTCTGGAGCTTTCTATCATTAATTACCCTATTATGATCTCAAAATATTAGCTCACGCATATTAATATGTTTTAGATAAAATCCTTTCCCAGTGCTTAATGAATAAAGAGTTGTTACATTCCTATTATTCATGAGGCAGTTTGTGTGTGTTGTGGCAAGATATGATATGGTACCTTGACACTCAAAGTACGACTTGTGGACAAGCAGCCCCGGTATCACCTGGAAACTTGTTAGAAATGTATAATCTTAGGTTCCACCACAGACCTACTGAATAAGAATCTAAGATGATTCATATGTACATTAATGTTTGGTAAGATCTGTTATGAAATATAGACTGTCCTCAAATAACTTCATAGTCCAGTTTGAAAATAATACTGATACTAATGTAATGAAGCAACAAGTGATAGTAATTAGTATAAGTGGTATAATACAAATTTAGAGAAGATAGTGATATCCAAAAATTGTGAAAGAAATAAGAAAGGAACTGTGTCTAAAAATCTATCCATAATTTGAGGATAGAAGCAAGCCCCCACCTTGGCATGCGTATGATTTTTAGAAAAAGGGAAGACAGAACTATACATACATCATAAATATGCATAGAGAAAACCTGCTTGATTACACTGAAGAATACATGCTGGGGACTTGTGGTAAATCAAACTCAATGAAAAGTGCAGGTCAGTTTTGGTAAACAAGAGAAGTTCACTTTTTAATAGCACAGGAAATGTATGCCATCTTTGAAGACATGCAGACAAGGAAGTCACAAAAGTAGAATAAATGTCAGTGTTTGCAAAATTGAGTTGGTTAAACTGTATGCATGGAATGATTACTCTAGCCCTGCAGTGGATAAGATGAATTGCAGGGGGAAAAGCCAGGATTCTAGAGGCTATAAATATCCTTGGTGTGGGATCAGATGCCTTAAATAATGTCTGTTTAGCAGAAGACAGTCAAAGGCCCTAAAAACAATAATTACATGTAAAAGAGGAATATAATCAAACTACTGTATCACAATGACTATGCTGATTTGAATTTGCCTCAATTAGGGAGCTCTTTCATTGAAATAAAGTTTCTAAAAATGTTACTTAATGGCACTACTACACTTCTACTCAATTCATTCAGCTGAAACCCATGTGCTTGTTATGTATCCTTTTATTTCCATGTTCTATTATAGAAGAATAACAACAAAAATGAGTATAAACCACTGCATTTTAAGTCAGGAAGTACTTTTCCTTCAAATGAGGCAGCAGATTGTGTCTGCAAAACCTTAAGCTGTAGAGCTACACTTGTCTTTGAAACCTCGGCCATCCACTTTCCGGGGGGATCCTGGTGCTGCACAACACTGATCAGTGGCTTAACTTCTGTGACCCTCACTTTCTTTATCTGTAAATTCAAGTGACTATGACTCATTTCACAGGGCTGTTACCGCAGGACCTTACACATAGTTGAATCTCTAATATATGTGCTGCAATTAACATCTTCACCATCATCATACTCATAAGCATCATCACCATCATAACTGACTTGATGAGAGATTCAAATCCAAGACATACATGTTCTCCTTTTAAGTTTGAGAATATGGCTCTAATTTTACACCAGACCAAATTTTGATATAGTGATCCCATAGTTAGGCCAGAGGCCTTTCCAATAAGAAGAAAAATAGGCCAGTGTTTTATTGAAGCTTCATAGTGGTTCTCTACAACTATAAAACTGCACTTAGTGACCAGCAATTTTTGATATGGGAATTCAATGTGAGAAAGGCTAAAGCACCCGAAATCCCTTTCCCTGACTCTTTTTATTCCTGTTAGGTCTGATTCTGTGAGTTCCAGTTCACCTTTACCCAGCCAGTTTTCTGGCTAATCTCAGCCTTCCTCTTCTGCTACCTCCTCTCTAATCCCAAGTGTGGTTAAAGCTACAAGGGAAGCCCTCCCCATCACTTCACGTTCCTCCCCTAGTACTAACCCAAACTGTCCACAAAAATATTCTTTTCTCTGAAAAAAGGAGAAATGTAAGAACCAAAGCACCTGAGTCACAACTGCATAAACTTTGCTTACACCCCAGGAAGTCTAGCACTTTCTAGCTGTTACAAACTCTCCAGGGGTTATTGATAGAGCTTCCCTGGAAGAACTAAAAGAGGCTTTGACTAACAGCGATGATTGCTTTTGGATCAAGTTCCCGTCTGATCTTTTCCCAGCACTCCTGGTAGTTAAAAGCATGCTGTTATGTCCTCATTTGTAAATAAAGAGTATGTTACTAATGTATTCAGAATTGAGCTGGTTTTTATTTGAGTGTCATCTGGTGTGGTTCTTACAGTTAGTAGGAAGGACCTGAGTCTACTTTACTGACATAGTCAGGATTTAATCCATAGCATAGATTCTTATAGTGACAAGAACTGTCCCAGAGCCTAGAGGAATCTCTTCACTGCTTATGAGTTACCATTCATACACCGTAGAAAACCAGAGAGCCAAAGATGACGACTACTTGAACATGTCCAGATTTCTCATTTTCCAGTGGAGAAAGAAACCCTGAAATCACTTAACCAAATTAAGTGAGGTTCAAAACCACATTTGTCTACGTCAGTGGTTCTCAAAGGCTGTATCAGAAACATGGGAAGAACTTGTTAAAACAGACTGTGGTGCTCTACCCGAGAATTTCTGATTCAGTAGATAAGGGGTGGGGTGTGAGAATTTGCAAGTTTTAAGTTGATGCTGATGTTTTTGGCCTGTGAATCACACTTTGAAAATCACTGCTCTATATTATATTGCCTCTCAATCATGCAGAAACATAACAGAATGTTCACTAGATAATTTTTAATACTCACATTAAGTATTGTACTTGCTATTTCTCAGGGGGAAAAACAATTTTAAATAAATGTCTAGTGTGGTGACTCTGATAAAATTTCAAAAAAAAAAAAAGAAAACTAGATTACATATGAAGTTTTATTATCATCATCTCTCCTTTCCCCAGCCTACTCACTTGTCATTATTTTAAAAATTTACATCTTCTACATACTTACTGGTATGTTTTTAGCTCCATTTTGGGTTGTAAGGAATATATTCAGTGATAAATTAAACTAAACTAAAAGGCATTGCTGCTCTCTTTAAAAGAAGATGATTTTTATTAAAAAGCAATAGTTTTCTTGAAAATATTAGTGTGAACTTTTCCACAGTATTTTGAATGAAAAGAAAATGTTGTTTAAAGCAAGTCTTTTTTGAAAAATTAAAAGGCTTTGATGGGGGATGAGGAGAAAATAAAAGAAAAGGAAGGCAGTTAGTGTTTTTAGCACCTACTGTGTGTGTTTGGCACATGACAGGCACCTCCATATCATTTCAAAGGAATATTCAGTCAATCTGCAATGTTCCTGGTGCAGCTTCCTGGACTATTCTTTTAGTGCTAAACGACAGTTTATACACTCTACCATGCTCTCTCCCCATGTGCATTCATAGTTACACCCTTATGAATGATACTGATAAATGTGTACAATCTGTACAATAGGTCAATTACTTTTTATAATAAGCCTTTGTTTATGTGCTATATACAAGATTTTTAGAAGCTGGAACCCATCATTCTCAGCTAACTAACACAGGATCAGAAAACCAAACCCCGTGTGTTCTCACTTATAAGTGGAGTTTGAACAATGAGAACACATGGACACAGGGAGGGGAACATCACACACCAGGGCCTGCTGGGGGTTGGGGTGCAAAGGGAGGGAGAGTATTAGGACAAATACCTAATGCATGTGGGGCTTAAAACCTAAATGACAGGTTGATAGGTGCAGCAAACCACCAAGGTACATGTATACCTATGTAACTAACAGGCACATTCTGCACATGTATCCCAGAACTTTAAAACAAAACAAAACAAAAACATTTTTACAGTTAGGTGATCAAAAATAGGCAATTTGGTCTAGGTCACATTGCTATTGAATGGCAAAGGTGGAACTGTAACAAATTTGTCTGATTCTAAGTTTACTTAGGGAACTAAAGAAGATTTCATTTTTCATTTTATGCTGGACACTACACGAGACTTTACTTACAAAAAAAAAACCACACGTAAATACAGAATATAAATCAAAGAAAAGGTTTGGGGTATGCAGCTCTGAAATATATTTCTTCCCTCTTCTCTCTCTCACTACAGTCCTTTACTCTTTCTGTATGGCCCTAAGATTTTACTTACTAGGACAGAAGCCGGAGAGGGGCAAAATAAAAGTTCAGAAGGGAGGGGGTGTGTCCTTGCTTGCCTCCCTGCAAATCCCCCAAGAGTGGTTTATGGGCACTGCCACAGCCTCTTGAGAGCTGGTTGTAGTCCCAGATGCATTTATCTGAATATCATGAGTTTCCTTTTCATTCTTTGAATGGGTCAGCACAAAGAAAAGCAAAGAAACCTAAATTACTGTTATTAAATGGCAGGCTGCCAAAAATCTGAGAAAGCACACAGCAACAAAATATCTGGAATCTAAAGGGAGGATTCCCAGCCAAGATTCTGCATCTCACCCGGCTATCCAGCCAATCAGCCTCTGGGTTTCCACTCTCAGACACGTGATCATTTTACTGGGACATTCAGGAGTCATCTTGCAGATGTTCCAGGTGCAGATTGAAAGCAGTTGCTTGGATTTCTATTTTGGTGCTTATGGGCAATTTACACAGTTTGTACTATTCCCTCTTCCCCACTGCCATCCCCATATAAGTAGACACAAAGACCTGAACCTGTATAACATGGAATATTAATAAGAGTATCCTTCTCTTAGGAACTCAGTGCATTTGTTTTCTCCTTGTTTTTGCAAGGAAAACAAATGCAGGGGATTTAAAAAATCAATATCAGAAATAACATATAGGCACCCAGGAGAAGAAACCTCCTTAGGTGTTTGATATTAGAGCTCTGTAGAGAAGCAGTGTCTGATCCTGGAGTGGCGTTTCCTCTTGATCCTTATGGAATCTGGTATAACTTTGCTGTTGGCTACTGAATTGAATTCTAAATTGAATTAATTTACTTTTGACACTACTAGCATGGCACAGCGTGAGATGAAGCAGATGCTGCGTTAAGTGAAACATTATGAGTTCCTGGGTCTAATATCTTCTTAGCAAGGGATGTTACCGTGGATATAAAGGAAATTGTATTTGCATTTGCTCAGAACTTATGCAGGCCAAAACTAGGTTCAGAATTTATTAAGTTAAATGATGGATTGAAGATAAATCTAGTTAGGGTTATATGAATATTACCCAGAACTTTTACATCTGTAAGTTCAAAGTACTATAGGTCTGAAAAGATGAAGATAAGAGGAAGAAGAGCCCAGTGATTCCATCATACTTGTAACTGGCATAAATGACCATAAACCACACGGAGTAGGGTAACAGCTGAGAGCCAATCAGCTTGGCAGTGAAGACTGACAGATTGGTCAGATGGCAAATCTCATTCAAGTGGATGTTGTATTTTGATTGGGATTATCTCTCAATACCCTCAATAACTCTTTAAATTCTATAACAGAGACAAATCGTTGCAGTATACCTACAGTTGCCTTTCCCCCTCCAGAAATTATATAATAAATCTCCCAGGCAGAAGCACTTTATTTATTGTCAGTAGGGGGTTTATAATCTATGGTCAAAGTAGCATAATAATGGTTAAAAACTATCTTTGAGATGAGAATCCTAGCATATTCACTTACGAAATCTTACTACTGGTTATCTACAATTGTCATTCTATAAATTTTATCACTTTTCTCCTTATATTGCAATTATAGGTTATGATTCTGTCTTTTTTTTTTTTTTCTTGTGGTCTTTTAGAAACTAAAATTTCACTACATTTTGCTGTGTCAATTGAATTGTGTCTATAAATTCAACAAACAAGATATGAGTGAATAGCTACCGTATGCTGGGGGAAGGAAATGTAAAGAAAAAAATAACACATGATTGGCCACTACTCAACTTGAACTCTTAGTTTCAAAAGCAAAATTAGTCTTTCTATCCTTAGTCCAACTCTATTAAATTTTATTTGCTGTTATTTTTGAATCAATGCTCTCTCTAAAGCTAGACTGGTCTCCTCATCCCCTCAAAGAATACTGTTAATTATTTAATTCTCATCTCTTGCTCTGCCTTGAACACCTGTTCCTACCTATCTGTTTTAGTCAGGGTACACTAGGTTATATTATAGTAATGAATGACCCCCAAATATCAATGTCTTACCACAACAAATGTTTATTTCTGCTCTTGCTACAAGCCTGTTATGGGTTGGCTCTGGTTCTGTTTCACAGTGAATCATTTATCTGAATCATTGTCAGTTGTATGGAAGAAGGAAAATAACCATAACGAAGCAAACACTGATCCTCCAGGTTCCCTCCTGGAAATGATAGCTATTCCATTGGCCCAGAGCCAAACACATGGCCAAGTCTCGGGCTAGTGAAATACAATCTTTTCCAGGGAGGGTAGTGAATGGTTGACAGCCACAATGCAGTCTACTCCTCTAAACCAGTTTTACCCACTGGCAGATCTCAGCCCAAGGTCCACCATTACATTTTCCCATTTCAGTTCTTACTAACTTTTCTAATGTTCTTCAGCAAGGTTTATCTATACTACACATAAAAGCATTTATATGTACTATAGTATCTCGTGATATTCTGAAATATTTCCATTTTTTTGTTGCATTTGTCTTTTCCACTCAATTGGAAATTATCTGAAAACAGAAACCATGTTTTAATATTTTTTCTTGCACATACACAGTTTACAGAACTCACAGACAATTGTGTATTTCAGGGACTTTAGTAGCCTTAAGTATTCTCTGCGGATTGGCCCCCAAAATAAAATATCCTATGCATGTACTGGTTTTCAATAAAGTAAAAACAAGGCCCTACCATCTGCAAGGACTTTAAAACTGGGTACTTGTAATATAATTTACTTTTAGAACACACATAGAAGCCATGTTAGATATGATATTACCACAAAATATATAAAAACATATTTGATATTATATAGAAAAGTAAAGGTTGTCGGCTGGGTGCAGTGGCTCAAGCCTGTAATCCCGGCACTTTGGGAGGCAGAGGTGGGCAGATCATGAGGTCAGGAGATTCCAGACCATCCTGGCCAACATGGTGAAACCCCGTCTCTACTAAAAAAAAATACAAAAAATTAGCCGGGTGTGGTGGCACATGCCTGTATTCCCAGCTACTCAGGAGACTGAGGCAGCGGAATTGCTTAAACCCGGGAGGCAGAGGTAGCAGTGAGCTGAGATCTGCATTGTAGCCTGGGTGACACAGCAAGACTGTGTCAGAGAAGAGAAAGAGAGAAAAGAAGAGAAGAGAGAAGAGAAGGAAATAGAAAGAAAAGAGAGAGAGAAAGAGAAAGAAAGAAAGAGAAAAAGAAAGAAGGAAAGAAAGAAAGAAGAAAAAGAAATAAGAAAGAAAGAGAAAGAAGGAAGAAAGGAGGGAGGGAGGGAGGGAGGGAAGGAAGGAGGGAGGGGGAGGGAGGGAGGGGAGGAAGGAAAGCATGGAGAGAGAGAAAGAAAGAAAGAGAATGAGAGAGAGAAATAAATAAAGATAAATAAATAGTAATGAAGGAAAGCAAGGAAGGAAGAAGAGAAAGGGAGAGATAGATAAAGAAATAAAAACAAAGAAAGAGAAAAAGAAAAGTAAAAGTTGTCATCATTTTGAGAAACAGGATCTTTAGATCACTTTTCAAGACTACATTAAGATAAGCTAGGAAAAATACAAAGTAATCCAAAGAACGATCTAGATAAAGATTAAGCTGAAGATACCTGATTAAAAAGACTAAAGAAATAAACAGATTTAGCCTACATCTAATCTTAGAGAAAAACTGCTTCATGAACATGTGTCTTACATTCGATCCAATGTTGTATTTGCTAAAATACATGGAGTATTTTCTGCAACATTCCTTTTAATTATAGAGACACCAGATACATAATCTTATGTTACATGTACTTTATAGTAAGTGCTTGAGAATTAATAAAATAATTTGTTTGGAAGTAGTGGTATTGAAGGGGGAGTACAATTGAATTTAATATAGACGTGTTAACCATGTATAATTCAGAGAGGATGTACAATTTGGAAATGGAAACATCAGCAGGCAGATATATAACAACATCAGGATTTTAAGAAGCCACTTAATAACAACTAACCAAGTACATCATATGTATTTAGCTTCTTGAAATCATTTCATTAGTCTGAAAATTAAGCATATACTGCTTCTGAGTGGAGGAACAAGGGAGACTGGTTTGCTCAGGAGACTGGTAAATGCATGCAAAGCTATTTATCTTGAGATTATAGGTCTCGCTTCAACCAAGAAGCTAAAGACAGTTATTGCTACTTTACGGCCCATATGAAATGAACTATCATTATCAGTTTAGATGCTCATTTCAGCAGGCTGTCACCACAATATGGGTTTGGATAACCCTAATGGACATGTGGACAAACGTCTGTTTGTAGAGATAGCATATTGAAAAGAGCCCTTGGCTGAGAATCAGGGGGATTGGAGTCTAGTTCCAATTCTGCCTCTACTAATAAATAATATGAGAATCTCCTCTTTGGGAGAGAAGCAGAGAGATAGAGAAGGGTCAGATGACTTCCAAAATCTCATCTGGACTTGAAGTTAGATAATATCCTATGAAGGAAAGCTCCTTTTGGCTCTTCACAATAGAAACTCTCTCCTTAACTTCCCCCAAGTTATTACCCAAATAATTGCTGGCCTTGATTTTGGATTTTAGTCTAGATCTTTTTTCCCCTCTGTTAAAGGAATAGGATGCCATCTTCTCCCTTTCTTCAAATTGCAACATCCAAATCATCCCTCAATCTAGGACAGAGTCTTAGCCCTAGTTATAAGGCTTGTTTGCCTCTTTAAGCTCTTTTAGCTTCATGATATGCCACCACCTATCACAGAGTGTCAGAAAATTGCGTAAAGAAAATTAGTTTCAGGTCGGGTGCGGTGGCTCACGCCTGTAATCCCAACACTTTGGGAGGCCGAGGCGGGTGAATCATGAGGTCAGGAGTTCGAGAACAATCTGGCCAAGATGGTGAAACCCCATCTCTATTAAAAATACAAAAAATTCGCTGGGTGTGGTGGTGTGTGCCTGTAATCCCAGCTACTCAGGAGGTTGAGGCAGGAGAATTGTGTGAACGAAGGAGGCGGATGTTGCAGTGAGCCGGGATCACGCCATCGCACTCCAGACCGAGTGACAGCTGAGACTCCATCTCAGAAAAAAAAAAGAAAAGAAAATTAGCTTCAAATACATTTTTAAGCAAATATGCTATATTTTTAATTGTGACCCTTCTATTATTTATAAAGCAAACAGGCTGAGTTCTGGGTCCCTGTAATGCTGAGATTTCCACAGCTCTTTCAGAGACTCGAAATTATTAATAAAGAACAGCTGCCAGGCCAGAATTGTGCATCTGTAGCCTCATTAACTACAACCTACCTGTAGTGTTCCTGTTCCTTGGCAATTTTTTGCTGCTTTCAGCGAAAGCCTGAAGCTGCGTGTTTCTTTGTGAGAAAGGATGACATGAATTGTAGATGATGGAAAAGAAGGCGGCATTTACATTTGCCTGGCTATGTTTTTCTTTTATGCTCTAATTTGAAACTTGGAGTTTGGGGGCCTAAGAAAAGTGAAACTGATACTAAAGCCTTAGATCAAAACTGGCATCATGAGAGAGAGATCCAAGATGGCCGATTAACAACAGCTCAGGATTGTAGCTCCCAGTGAAAGCACAGAGAGCGAGTGGACGCCGCACTTTCAGACGAATTTTTGTTGCCCACAGACTAGGAGATTCCCGGCGGAGGAGCCACA